>OY101443.1:34969142-35225832 GCA_956483585.1 Gymnocheta viridis
AAACGGACCCCCTAGATAAGCAAGGAGTTTACAAATTGACTTGCTCATGCAAACATAGCTACATCGGACAAACAGGACGGAAAATAAAAACAAGATTTCGGGAGCACATAAGAGACTACAACAAGAAACTGAAACAACCAGGAGCAACGCCAGAATCAAATTTCGCGAACCACATATTCAACAACAAATGTACACCAAGACACATCAGACAAACAGTTGAATTACTGCATTTACAGCACAAAGGACGGCGACTGAACGTATTAGAAAACATGGAAATATACAAACAAAAAACGTTTGACGGAAGAATTATAAACGAACAAATAAACACTGCGTCAGACATAATATTTGAACCACTAAAACATTTTTACACAAAAGAACACAATAACCCAAGAAAACCAGACAACACAACAAACGAACAAAACCAAAAAGAAACCCAAAAACGTACAATCACAGACTATTACCTACACAAAGATAAAACACCTAGCAAATGATCACTCAAATAATAAACTGTAACGGTAAACACAAGAGACTAACAAGAGAAAAATTAAACGAACAAGAAGCAGGTAGATATAGAGCACACAGGAATATATACGAACGAGAGAGAGCCACACACGAATATATACGAACGAGAAAGATGCAGACACGAACAAGAGAGAAAGAGAGGAAAAGAGGTTAGGTACACAAGGAAACTATACGAAAGACAAGGGACAACACAAAAAACGATTAGTTACTGAGAGAACACTGAAGATGGCACATAGCCGAAACCGGTCTGTTTATCAACCAAATTTGACGTGGGATGACGGAAATTCATTCCAAATTACAATGCGTTAACAATTTGGAAATCTTCAATCATTTTCAGCCTACAAATTTGAAAATTTTTTGCAAAAAATGAAAAAGATCAAAAGCCCAACAAATATACATATTATCCCTTCAAAAAGCAAAAACAATTGGAATTCAAAGTATCACGGAGAATTACAATAAACAAATATGTTAAAAAAGAGTTTACCTTGACGAAAAGAATACCAGACAATATGTGTTGTTTAAAAACAGATTTTCCATTTAAAATTACAAACTTCATATCACACGATGGGAAGTTATTTGCTATAGGAAGGTGGTATACAAAGAAAACTCCTTTTTACGAAACTCCTGTAACTTCTGCCGATTTCGGAATTTATGTAGTATCTAACAATTCTATAACGCATGAAGAATCAATACTTGTAGATAATATAGCCTACAAATATGTTTAATTTCCAATTGATGATGGTTTCCTTCTAATACCTATTATTCATACTTCAGATACTCTTTTTTGTTTGGCAATGGCGCTGTTCACCAGAAAACAATTTGAAATTCCAGCAAAGGAAAATTATGGTAATATTCTAAAGGCCTGGTAACAAATTTTAGTAAATAATTCTTTTTCAAATTTCAGAGAAATCAAACGATATAATTAACAAATTCAACCAAATATCAAAAAATCAATTTGAGTTGGCACAGGCAGTAGCGAAGGTTGGTAATCGCTTGGATGAAATGGAAAAGAAAATTGAAATTAATACTGGTGCTCATTCCGAAGAATTGGCCATTTTAAAAGAAATGGTAAAGAAAAATATGCTTGTTCCCCAAACGCAGAATTTTCCAGTTAAATCCGATGAAGAAATGACGGTTATTGAACAAAAAATTCAAAAATATTTCGAAAAATATGTAATATACTTGAAAAATTATCTCGCATATCCCCTAACTTTTGTTACTTAAACTTTATTTCAGGTTGGTATTATTAAAATTATAATTTCGCCTGGAAGGCTTACAGCAAATTTCGCTAACATTTTTTACCTGCCTATTATATTATCCTATAATTATGACGGCACCCACAATAAGAATGCATTTAAAAAATTTAAATACATAAATATGGTCATTTTCGGTAAATTCAGAATATTTCGTTTAAAATAAATCCTCAATACTAAATAATATTTTTCCTTTATTCTATTTCCCTTATTTCAGAAGCCACCAAGTGCTTCGCATAATGAAAAAGAGTACGCCCAAAAAAATAGAAATTGTTTCAAAATTTATAAAGCCAGACATTTCCGCAAGCTTTCTTCCTATAACAAAAAAACTGGAAAAAATAATTATACTATTCTACCAATTAATGTATATATAAATAATAATAATAAAAACATCTGAAAAAATGCAGTTGGATTTCTACTTTATTTAAATATTTGATAGTTCAAACCCATCCCATGATTATCCCCATCGGACCCATCTAATATTAATATAATGTATGCTACTAAAGACTAATTGCATCCAGGCACATCATAATGCCCTCCGAATCACCATAGTAATTAGACGTATCCTACTTCCGCTTACAATGTCGGCAGTGTTGGATCTATCTAACAGCCTAGGCCAACGCTGTGTAAATGTAAGTAGGAATTAGATCATAGTTAACCAAAACTCTCAATAAATGAAATGCGTCTGTATTGGATAAGATAATATTGCCCAGCAAACACAAAACTAAGTTTTACAAATGTAATGAATTTTACTTTTAAAAGCAAAATGGAAATGAAGATTAAAAAGTTAATAAAATTAAATACTAAATATGCCTCAGTTTTTACAGAATTAGGAAATTTTTCCTCACATATTTGATTGGTCGAGTTCGATTTACAATTAAAACTTAAAAAACCAAGTGTATTTAGGCGTTATAAATCAAGTTTTACAAATTTAAGATTTTGTAACAATTTCTTAACAAAATATGTTTTAAATTTGAAGAACTTAATTCATTTCTCTGCTTGGAACAAACAAATTTTAAGTCGGAAAAAATTTGTTTGCAGCAATATGTAGAAGGAAAAAGGGATAACTAGTTCAAAGCATTTCTTTTTAACTCTGAAAAATCGAAATCATTTAATTTATTTCTTTCTTTGGAAAAAGGTCAAAATGCCTTTTAATTGAAAATGTTTTCTTTGTTTTAAATGTTTGGTAACATAAAATGCATTGCATGTTACCAAAAGTATTTTTAATGATAAAACAAAAATTTCTGTCTTCCATTATACTATTTTGTTTTCTGGTTTATTTTGAAATTAAATCAAAGCTGAAAAGAAGCAGTAAGCACATGTGCACTCGTTAACACTCAATTAACGACTGAAATAGAAGAGAACAAGCGTCGGTGTGAGTTTTTTATTGTTTTTGTAGCACAATTGTGCACAGAAAATGAATATTTGGATTACTCTGAATTAGATACAGACTTTGGACGGGTCGCACTTACATTGTCATTGGTCTCAGAGGGAAGATGTATGTGATAGAAATTCCACTGGGTAAGATTTCAGCAGAGCTACTACATGAGAGAGTCTCAAACGCTTCTCACCGCTCAAGAATTTCAAAATAATGCACCGATTATTGTAGTAGATGCTAGCCATCAAAACGAGTCGCTCAACAACGGACCCATTGATATTAAAATTGAATTTGAAACAGACACAAATATTCATGATCGTATAATTGAATATATGTATTCCTATAAAAGGACAAGTTCGGAAACTCTTATAAATTCAGTAATATGGAGGATAACAAGGTTTTTATAGACTTGCAAGGTTTCAAAAGTAATTCAAAAAATTTTATTGCCAAAGAAGTATCGTAGCAGTTGTTTTCAACAATAATGACCACATCAATATCATTATAAAACCCCCTTATTATTTCCTATGTTTATCACCAAAAAAGCAGAGAGAAGCGAAATGGTTAACAAAAAACTCATCATCTATACTGGAACGATGGATCAGTATCATTTCAAAGCGTTTGCAGATTTTTGAAAGACAGCTTAAAATATTCTAGAATCTACATATGTATGTTAAATGTGAAGAAAAGAAAAAATGATTGGAAGAAATGATTCATCAAACAATTTTTAACCTGGATATTTCCTGCATCAACTTTAAGCAAATGAATAGCAAGTGTTG
Organism: Gymnocheta viridis; assembly: GCA_956483585.1. Taxonomy (NCBI): domain Eukaryota; kingdom Metazoa; phylum Arthropoda; class Insecta; order Diptera; family Tachinidae; genus Gymnocheta; species Gymnocheta viridis. Next base: position 34,973,072 of record OY101443.1, read on the forward strand.
AGGAATAAAAATGCAATCTTGATTTATTTCAACATAAGGAACAAACCATTTATTGATATAATTGCTAAGACTTTATTCGCGATCAAATTCAACTTACTTCTACAAAGGGTGAAGGTAAAGTAATGTAACGTTTAATATTGGTACATGATGAAACAAAGAAAATATATATGTACATAAATATATTTACATACAAATAATTCTTCAATATACATAAAAAATACAAAGCATGAATAACAAAGTAATAATTATTAACAAGTAGAAAAAAAACAACATTGGAATGCGAGTACCGTTCAAATTAAATGAAACCAATAACTTGTTTTAGCAATAAACATAGTGGGTATAAAAATTATAGCACATGCAATATGTTCATGAGCAGCAAGTATCCAGACGATTTCTACAGTGACTATCACAACTATGGTATTTGCGCCAAAAGAAATGCAATTTTATTTAAAAAAGAGGCTTTAAAATAAAGAAAATACACATGTTTATTTATTGTTTTATATTAAAAAATTTTAAATTTTTTATTTATTATATTTTCTTAAAAAATCTTTATTCAATTCAATTTTCATTAAATTTTATACATAAATAAAAATATAGAAAATTTTATACAATATTTGCTTTTTATTTACAAATGATTTGGGCATAGGTAAGAATACAAAATGAATTAATAATAAATACATATATTAGTATATAAAATAATACAACAAAATTTAATTTTATTTAACATTTTTTTTTATTTTTATTTTACACTTATAACTAATTAATGCCCCTATTGCGGTTCTCCACTTTTGCGGCAGTTTGGTCGTCTTTTGCGATTTAACATTGCCGTTCCCAACTAAACTGCCAGTTGGCTATTCAGTTGTGTATCTGTTTTTTAGTGGTATTGCCGTTCTCAACTTTGTAAAAGTTTGGTCGTAAAAAACGTTGAATACACACAACTGCTTAATTGTAGTTGTGTCATTATCAGTTAGAGTGAAATTTTTTTAAAAGCGGTGAAAATTGAAATCAGAATGGAGTGATCGTAAGTATCAATTTTTGTAATAAATTTTTCGCAATTTTTAAACACTTTTATTAGTTTAAAAATAACAACGAAAGTGGAATTTTAGCGGCTTGTCCAGATTATGGAGAGGAATCCGGAAATTGCTCGCGGAAAACCGAAGTTTGGTGCAACGAAAAATACGTGCAAGGAGTTATGGGAAGAGTTTGCTGTAAAATTAAATAGTTTGGGACAAGAATGGCAACGTGTAAGTGTGTCAATAAAATAATATTGAACAATTATAATATTCTCTATATAATTATTGTCTTGCACAGGTTTGGATCCACTATAAGGCAAGCATCTATACAAGAGTTTTCATTTTCATCGTCATCAAATAATTCGACACTAATATCCATTCTATGTAAATACTTTTTATTCCCACAACAGTTAAAAAACACATTTAGTAACTTAATTTTCTTCAAATTTCACTTGTCAAACGTGCTATTTAAAGTTGGCAGTTCGATATTTTAGGTTGGCAACTTTATGACAAACTCAACTAAAAACAGTTGTGTATTGCAATAACTAAAATGAATTTGGTTGTGCATAAGTTGGGTTTACTCTCACACGACCAAACTGAGTTGAGTGGAGTACCGCAATAGGGGCATACATATTTATATTAGGGAGAATGTCATTGTCAAATTTTTTCACTAACAAACATTTTCTAAAATCATTAATTGATATTTTGTTCGTTACACAATGTTTTACTCCTTTTCTTTTTTTCTGTTTTCTTTATCTACCTTATCTATTTTTATAGAATACATTTTAGCTCGCAAACCAATTATCTCCTTAATTACTTTGCCATTGCATTCATCTTTCATCATCCCTAATACTTTTTTATTCATGAGTGGAAAATTGAATACATTTTCTTTCGGATATGCAGATGTAACGAAATGTGATTCGATATCATTTCTAATATCTGCATATATGTACATAGATCATTTGTTTTAACTTTATATATAAAAGAATCAGTATCCATGTAATTCAAATTAATATTTTCACAATATTTGGGTTTCATGTAATCGCAATGAAAATTATACATTTTCCACATCGATAGTTCTAAAACAGAAAACCCAATGTAAATGAATAGAATACAGTTCGCACTCTACTCATTTGAATAGCAACCATTTCATCATGAATTTTGAAGGAACTATGAAAGTAAGGTCTATAAATAAGAGCTCTAGATCCTAATCGCTTACCTCTACTTCCCCATTCACATACTATTTTAATGTCTTTCCTTTTATCAACATTTTCCATAGTCTTACCATATACAGCATTGTTTAATAATTTAAATTTACATATATCAATATATTTTTTCAACCAATTAGACTGATTAAATTCAAGAATTCTATGAATTTTTTTTAATAGCAATCCATGTTGAATACATTGTTGAAGATTTTGATAATGTATTACATGATTGGTTTTATTGTTTAAGTCTGTTATTAATTTTCGCTGTTTCATGCTTTCCATTTTCTTGTTTTCTGCACAAAATGGTAGGTCACTATGATAGTCGTGTAATGTGATTGATTGGATATTCTAAATCTACTTCCAATATGTAACCAAAAATTATTCACATCTAAATACATTAGATGATTTGATACTTTTGTAGAATCATAATCACTAACGTATTTGTTATTGGCTATCGAATGTCCTTTACAGCATTGAACAATACCCCGCACAACAAAATTATACATTATAATATCAGTTAATAATTCCAACTCAATTTCCGTTGTTTCGAACATTGCATCCCAAGATAAAACCGGGGTACTATAATATTAGCAGGGGTCTAAATTGTAAATGTTTTTAAAAACTTTACGGAACATTTCAAAAACATCAGAAAGTAATAAAACATCTACTTTTAAATATAATAGAAGATAATCCTTAAGTGTGTTACATTTTAAAGTACACCAAATATTTTCAACATATTCATAATCATCTTCACTACACGACTCATTAGTAAGTGTGTTAAACAAACTTTAAGTCTCATTAAATCAAATTCATTATCAAGTTGATAATTTGATTTTAAAATTGTTAAATTATCCTCTGTCAAGTATCCTGCTAGTTTTTCTAAACTTAATATCATAAACCGACAAGAATCTAGAAAACGTAATTCAAGAGTATTTTTTATTATTTAAGAGAATTATATCACCTTCAACTGATGAAATTTCTCTAATAAACAAATGGAAATTTGGGATGAAGTTTGCTATTTGATATCCTTAATTAAAGTTGTTATGCGCGGGGCTCCTATATTCGCCTTTTAAACGACAATGATCGGCTACTCGATCTTCAACAGATAAAAGTTTTTTTCAAATGTGACAAACTGTGTCCCCATTTAGTCTTATGTACATATTTGTTGAAGCGGTGTTAAGGAGGTCATTGGTTTAATTATACTTAAATAACTATTATAAATATCTAAACTATCTTCAACTAAGTTTCTAAAAAATGCTTTGGTGAGTTATCACCACTATATATTCTAAATATACATATCTAAACTAGAATTAAAAGAACATTTAATATAATAACTGTTAGCAAATGGAACATGCCTTTGTATAGATTTTATATTAGTTGAATTTTGAATATTAGTTAGCTCTAAAATACATTCAAAAACAGTGAATACCATAAGAGGCATATCCATTTGCTTTTTAAAATTCTTAAGACTTACTAAATTGTTATTTACGGTGGGCATCGTTGTTATAACTTCGTTGCAATGTTCCTTGTGGGTTTTTAATGAAGTCTCACTATGGAAGTGTATTAAGCAGCAATTATAGATGTATATTTTATAATAATGTTTTGTTATTTGACTTCTTATTGATCTATAATTAAATAAAAAATAATTTTAATATAGTATTAATTTTCAGCAATATAAATATTATTAACATACCTTGAAATATTTTTACTGCAGACGTAGTGGAATCTTTCACCATCTTCAAAAAGTAATAAGTTTACGTGCTTGGCTTTTTCCTGCGTGCTGAAGTAGTATAGGCCGACAATTATATAATTTTTCAGACCAAATAAATTTATAATTATTTAAGGGTTGTTTATCTCAAAGACTTTAATTTTGTTGACTGAGAAAGGGAAATTTAAATTTTTCATATTTAAAACAATACTATTTTTAATGTAATAATTTCTTCTTTTATGTTTGGAACTTTATAAAATGTGTATCTGTTTGATTTAAGATCAACTGAGTATAATGCTGATATTATGGCCCGCTTTAAGCAAAGCTCATCATTATTTTGCATTGATGCAAGCATGCTTTTTCTGGATTGTTGATGGTAAAGGAATGTACTGTGATCCTTTGATACTTTTGTATTGATTAATTTCAAGGCGTGATATTTCAATCACGCTATCACGTTCTTGGAATTCGATCATCTTTTTAACAATAATATCACACTGATCACTATAACTTTGCTGAATATCATCGGTTGTTGAAGATATATTCAAGATAACAAATTTTGTTTGATGAGATTTTATATCTATAGGACATGAGTCTTCATCTTCCTTTATCAACTCGTATTCACAAAACAGTTTAATGTTATATTTTATTGCTGAATATTTTTAAATTATATTTTTTATTTTTAAATTATATTTTTAGTGGTTGACACTTTAGCTTTAATTTCATTAAAAACTTTTCAGGTATTAAATTTTTTTATTAGTATTTTCAATCATATACGTAACGATACGATTTCTAAATACAGACTTGATGCATTTTACGTCACTATCAGATTTTCTTGCACAATTAATTTTATGCTTATTTGTTCTTACATGGTAAAACCAATTTGTTTCGGAAATATGCTCATAATCCTTGCAATAAACTTTGGTTTCACCTTCGTATAAGCATTTGCTTGTGAAATTAGTCAGTTTGACAACACTTTAATTATTATTCAACCTATGTATGTACTTATACGTATAATTTTTGCAATAAAATTTATTAATATAAGTAAAAGATAAATTATGTCAGTAAATATGCAAATAACGCACAAAAACATCTATTACAATTTCTTGTTTATTTCCGGAGACCTGTGCCGATTAATTTGAACGATTGCCGCCGGCGATAAAAAACGTGATGGTAACTAAAATCCGGCTGTAAGCCCATAATTGATCGCCTAGCCGCTGAGTTTATATTACTCAAATAGTTTATTGTTTTTACATTCATTATGGCCAGTTTATGACTTTGTATTTAAATGTTATTTATCCTTAAGTTATATTTAAATAAGAAATTCAGTTTTGCATTACAAACTTAAATGAAACTTAAATAATATTTTAATGACCAACCATGCTGATTTAAAATTTTATTTAACTGCACGTTTCCACGCTCAATATTTATTTCCGAACATAAGTAATAACGTCGGCAGCATGACGTCACAAATATGTTCATTTACAAGCTTATATTTTTAGGCGGAGTACACTTAGTGCACATTGGATATAAAACTAAAAAGTTCGCTGTGAATGAATACATTAGCTTCAGCGTTTTCTGTGCTTGTTTGATTTTTTTGTTGATCACAAAACTTAGCAGAATGCTAATAAATAAATATATACATACATACATATTTGCACCTTTTTTATTTAATTCGCGGAAAAAATAAATGTCAATGACAGCCAAATTTGACAGTTTATTTCCAACATAATTGCTTGAAAATAATTTTGAACAACTATTTCGCAATACATGTACAAATAAATGTTTGTGCAGTCCACACGAGAACTTGTTGTGTTGGCAAAAGAATTTGACAGTTGAAAACATAATTATTTCCAGGTTTATTGCACGTGAAGACCCCCTGTAAGTCGTGCACATATCCATACACAAATATATGATTTTGCTAGCTTGTTGTTGTTTCACGTAACAAAGTAATCAAAAAATTTGCGGCAATTGAAAAATCAACACATTTCGGCGTGAAATTTGGACTTCTTTTATTAATATTTTTCTATTATATATTTTTTTATTGTTTTAAGCTTTTAAAGCATTGCGCAACCTATCACTGTTGTTATTTTCAGCCATTAAAAGAATCCACATTAGAAATTTTTCTTTAATTTTGTTGAACAGCTGTTTAAAAAAAAATTGAGAGAATTTCATGATGCTACCATATTTTTATCGTAATTGAATATAAGCAATAATTTAACACTGGAAAACTGAAACTGTATTTAAATGCTACTTACATAAATTTATATGAAAATTAACTAAATGCGTATTTAAATATGAATTCATAAACTGCTCATGTCATTTATAAAAGAAATAAGAAATAAAAATTGAGCGGGATTCTAGAACGTTCGATTGACGAAAAGAAACAAAGAAAAAGGTAGTTGAAAAGGTGAATAGAAATATGTTAGGAGAGTTGAAATTTGAACAGCATGCTGTGCTAAGAATTAAAGTGTAAAAAATATGTTTAAGTTAGTAAAATAGAATACAGTTGCGTCAAGCAGAATTTTCTGGATACCACGACTAAGCAACAGAAAATTTTGGCGAGCATAACGATAACGAGAGTGCCGGACACAAGAAAAGAAATACCGACCAAGCTAGCCCTGGTTCACAGACTTTAACTTTTGCTGCTCAACTCGACAAACAAAAAGGCATGCTTACTCGTGTCCGTTAAAATAAAAAGAAAAAAAAAACAGGAGGAATACTTGATCATAAGACGAAAATACATTAAACAATGCATTGGAACACGTCAAACACATTAGGGAACACGGGAAACCAGTTTAAAAGTCCACGACACGTAAAATGAATTGAAATTAATTAAAACTATAAAAAAAGGATTCGTAGAATAAGTAAATTATATAAAGCTACCTAGAAGCTAAAAAAGCATTGTTTTTGTTGAACAAATTAGAAATCTCTTAATATGTAGCGTATCTGTGTTGTTATTTATGTTGATGTGGTTAGGTTTGCGATATTGCCATACTGAATCAGTAGCTATGTTCAATGTGAAAATTGAAATGAAAGAAAAAGACGGATAATAAAAGGAGGAGGTAGGGCATAAAGTAAAATAAAAATAAAGAAAATAAAAAGTAAACAATAGGATTTTTGTTGTGAGGATCGCTTTCTATTTTTATGGAGACCCGGTAATTATGCCAAATGTATTTGTGGTTATAACCAGTTTGTTTGTCCAAAATAGTTGTTGTAATGAGTTATAAGTTGTGGCTTAGCTTAGTATTTGCCTCAAGGTCAATAGTATATTAGTTTAAATATATATGTAAATAAAATTTAAAACTGAAAGTGCATGTCCGAGTTCAGGGTCATAATGGCGGAGTTCATTAGCCTAACGTTGGAGAAATTAGTATGTCGTGTGAGCGGAATTGCGTGCAATCGTTAGACACTTCGCATTGGTAGGAAGGAAGAGATTATTGTAAATGGCGAGAGAGGTAAAAGGTAGTAACGACAGAACCACAAAAATTTTAGGGCGAATTCGTTAGACTTAGAGGTAATGTTAAGTTGAAAATAAAAATTGAGGAGATTGAATGGTGAACAGCCGAGAAGGAAAGTTCAACTTAAAGAAAAAAAAAATTTTTTCTGTAAAAATTTAAAAGAAAACGGATCTTACTGCCAGGAAAGATCATACGGAGATTGAAGGAAGTGTTTTCTCGAAATATTTCCTCTAAAATATATGTAAAATAAAAAAATGGGGTGTTAAATTTTTTCAATATAAATATATATTTCAATTTGGGTTTTTTTTTTTGGTTACGTACCGTACTTTCGAGTTGCAAATGTAAAAGTGATTTTACATGAGAAACATTTATACAAAATCACAACAACTTAACGAAAAGAGAAAACAAAAACATAGAAAGGTCCAATGAACAATAATCAAGGGACCTTTCAGACTATGCGCGTAAACATCCCGCCCCCCTTGCTATACTGCAACAAAGAGGACTAAGGATAACGCGGGCCTGTTATAGGGAGATATAATAATAAAAATTCACTTTTCCTAAAAAAATAATTCATTTTTAAAAATAATACATTTATAAAAATTCAGAAAAATAAAAAATATAAAAAATACAATAAAAATTAAAAATACAATAAAAATATATATCTAAAGAATTTGTCCAGACATTACGTTGATGACGATAGTCGCCGGATGATTCGCTCCAGGGAATTGATGCTGGTGTCCTTGGATTGAGGGGTGTTGAGGTGGTAATAGTTGTGGTTGGTGGTGTTGAGAACACTGGCATTGCTTGGCAGGCTTAGGTTTACTGCGTTTTTAACTTCTCTTCTTTTGTGTCGAGGGTTTTACAATGGCTTGCTGGGCCGATATTTTTGCCTTGTAGCGATGAAGTAAGGTGTGATGTTCGGCCTTGCACTCAAGGCACCGTTCACAGCTCGAGCACCTGTCTTTCATGTGCGAGTGTGCAAGGCAGTTAAAACAATATTTAAATTTTTTTACTGTTTCCCACCGTTCCTTAACCGTCATCTTCCTGAACTTGTAACACTTTCGCAATGCGTGTTCACTCTTGCACAACCGACAGTCTCGTAACCGTTCAGCGCGAGGGGTTTTGACGTCCGAAGCAGAAGTCGATGGGGCTTCGACGGGTTTGCGGTGTATCTCAAGGCGACGGGATGCACTAGACATTGTTCTACAATGGGTGAAATAAGAGAGGGAAAACAAAAATAAAGAGAAAAAAAGGAATTAGTGAGTTTCTGACTGGGGTAAGAGAACAAGCTTCACAATAGGCCGGGTGAAAACGCCTGAAGCTGTTCTCACATCCGCTGTGCGGACCTTAGAATCATGTCCAACGTAAGTCTTTTCTATTCGTCCGAGTCGCCATTCATTAGGGGGTAAATTATCCTGACGGACAACCACCAAGTCGCCTACTTCAAAATCTTTCTGGGGATATTTCCATTTCACTCGACGATGAAGCTCTTTGAGGTATTCCTCCTTCCACCGCTGGGCAAAATGGTGGTGAAGAACTTTAAGCTTTTGCCACCTATTGGCAACACTCAAAGAGAGATCAGCATAATCGGGTTCAGGGGGTGATAGAAGAGGCGCACCAATCAGGAAATGACCTGGCGTTAAAGGAACTAAGTCAGATGGATCATCAGTCATGGCAGTTAACGGTCTTGAATTCAGGCAAGCTTCTATACGGGTTAACATAGTTGTAAATTCCTCAAAGGTAAACTTCTGAACCCCAGAAATTTTACGTAAATAAGTTTTGACGCTCTTTACGCCGGCTTCCCATAAGCCGCCCATATGAGGAGCACCGGGAGGAATGAAATGCCATTCAACCGTCTGAAAGCTGTTCCGTACAAGTACCTTCCTCTTGATTTCAGATAAAAACTGTTTTCGGTCAACCTCGAGTAAGTTAGCAGCACCGACAAATGCAGTTCCGTTGTCGGAATATAAATGAGAAGGACAACCGCGACGTGAGAAAAAACGAGCAAAGGCTGCAAGGAATGTTTCCGTTGACATATCACCAGTTGCCTCCAAATGAATAGCCTTTGTGGCAAAGCAAACAAAAACTAAAACATAGCCTTTTGTAATTCTGCAACCCCTACCAATGTAGGATTTTATGTCGAACGGGCCTGCGAAATCTAAGCCTCTAAGCCGGTGTGGGTGAATGGCCTCGACATAGAGCATCGTTCAGGGGGTAATGCAGCCATAATTTGCTGACCGGACTTCTTTCGGTAAATAGTGCATTCCTTACAATTATGAATCACTGTACGGATCAGATTCTTTAGCTTAGGGACCCAGAATTCACTTCTTATTAAAAGGAGCATTAATGAATGACCGCCATGAGCAGAGCACTTGTGCACATGTTCAACAAATAAGCGAGTAAATCGGGCAGAGTAGTGTAAAATTTTAGGATATCGCTCATCATATGTTAATCTATGTGATCTGACCAATCGACCATTAATTCTGACAAAGCCCTTTGAATCGATAAAAGGGTTCAACGTGAGTAAACTACTCTTTGTAGACACTGGTATACCCTTTGAAAGTGCGGTATATTCGGGTATAAAATTCCGCTGACACATAAGAATCAAGCGATTTCGAGTGAATTTTACTTCGGACTGGGTTAAATCTAAAGTGTCATACAAGCAATTTCGAGTTTTCAAATAATTTAAGCACCTGAAACAATACGAAATAATTCGCATTGCACGAGGTAAGTCTGAAAAACGTTCGAGTATGTCATACGGTGTTTCGAGTTGAACTGAAAACGACTGAACTTCAAGGTGTTGGTGTTCTATAGGGGTATGTTGTGGCCAGCGCTCTCGAGGTTGCCTTAACCATGCAGGGCCATGCCACCAAAGAGAATTATCAATTATATCTCGTGCAATAATTCCACGACTTGCCAAATCAGCGGGGTTGTCCTTGGAATCTACATGTGACCAATTCTCATTACCAACTTTATTCATGATCAACGCTACTCTGTTTTTAACAAAGGTCGGCCAATGGCACAGGGGTTTTTTAAGCCAGGATAAAACAATAGTAGAATCAGTCCATAGATAAACCTTACTCCTGTCTAGATTTAATTGGGTACATAATGATTCTACCATTTTTGCCATCAAAGCCGCTCCGCACAGCTCTAAACGGGGTTGTGTTTCAGCTTTTACGGGAGCTACCTTCGTTTTTGACGCGAGTAAATGCGTCGTAATTGCATTGGATGCTATATTTCGAATATACAGGGCAGCACCGTATGCCTTTTCAGAGGCGTCGCAAAACGCATGAAGTTCAAATTCATTTGCGGGAAGATAATTAACCCATCTTGGAATATTAATTCTCTCAACATTAATGTAGTCGTTTAAAAATGCGCGCCATTGAGATAGGGTTAGGGGGTGCAAACTTTCATCCCAATCTGTCTTGTCCTTCCAAATTTGTTGCATTATGATTTTGGCTACAACAATTTTTGGTGAGAACCAACCTGCAGGGTCAAACAGTTTTGCTATTTCAGACAAGACAGACCGTTTCGTGACAATGTCCTGGCGTGGCTGCGATACGAGTTTGAAATAGAAGCTATCTTTATTAGCATCCCATCGCAAGCCTAGGGTTTTTGTAGTAATGGCATCCGAAAATTTTAAGAAGTCTGCATCAAGCAGATTCTCCTGGGGTAAGTCTTCTAAGAGTCGTAAATGATTGGCTGTCCACTTTCGTAACACAAAACCAGCCGAACCAAGAACATGGGTTAGTTCATTACGCCTCTTAAAAGCGTCTTCTAGATCATGTGATCCAGCAAGAACATCATCAACATACATTTGAGTTTTCAAAATTTCGGACGCCGCAGGACTAATGGGTTTACAATCGTCAGCCAATTGCAAAAGAGTACGAATCGCTAAGTACGGCGCGCAGTTCACTCCGAACGTGACCGTGCTAAGCTCATAGTCCTTAACTTCAGCTTCAGGATTATTACAAAACAGAATCCGCTGATTTTGGGTTTGATTGGGATGAACTAGTATCTGACGATACATTTTCTCAATATCCGCATTAAAAACGTACCGGAAGAAACGCCACCGCAGCAGTAGAACGGTAAGGTCTGTCTGTAACACAGGACCTGGGTACAACACACTGTTCAGACTTACGCCATTGGAGGAGGGGTTTGAAGCATTAAATACTACCCTGAGTTTCGTGGTTACACTATCGAGTTTAAACACTGCATGATGAGGTAAATAATACTTATCTACAGTGGAATCGGGGTTCTTGACGGGCTTGATGTGTCCCATTGTGAAATACTCACGAACTACATTGTCATATTGTGACTTTAATTCGGGATTTTTCAATAAGCGTGCCTCATTTCGTACAAACTGGGAAAAAGCGCTTTTACGGGAATCCCCTAGTTCCAATTCATTTGAGAATTCTCGACGAAATGGGAGAGAGACCACATAACGGCCGTCGGGATTTTCATAAGTCGTAGCCTGGAAAAGTTTCTCACAATATTCATCCTCTTGCGATAAATGGGTCGCTTGTGGAACCTCTTCAAGTTCCCAAAAACGAGCGAGTTGATTATTTAACTCGAGATGAGTGCAAAACGATGCTACGGAGTGTAGGGGTTGAGACTGAGAAACTTCACCTGTGACGATCCACCCGAACACAGTTTTTTGGGCGATCGGGTTGCCATTTGGATGTATTTTGACATCTGGGATACACATTTCCTCCAAAAAGTATATCCATACGGGTACACATGACGTCGGTCAGTGTAATGTCGGGGAAGGATGAGGTTATAATATCAGAGATACTACATGAAGGCAACTGACCGGTGATTTTTTCTACAGCATACGCAGAAACGTTCAGTTTGAAGCTGGGGTCGATCGGCGAACTGACTGTTAGAATGCACGTGGTAGAGGATTTACCAGCTACACAGTCCATCATTCCTGTGACACTTGTCAATGGAACAGAAAATGTGGGAATAGCAAGCTTCCTTTGTAACCTTCTTGAAATAAAGGTACCTTGTGAACCAGGGTCAACTAGAGCTCGGGCCGCACATCTAACGTCATTTATATGCACTATGCAAACCGCTGAGCCCAAAATCACTGTTTGATTTAAATTAGAATTGAGATGTGCGGTGTAAGTATGTAAATTACGAGCCGCGGCAGAAGTTGAAGGGTTGAAATCAAGTGGTGGTTGAGATGGCGCTACAGTCGTACTAGAAGCTATAGGGAGCTGGGGTGAATTACTGGCAGATATATGTGATCCAACGTGTCTATGAAGCAAAGAATGATGCTTTTGCTTACAAAGTGAGCACACATGAACACTTCTACAATTTCTGAACTCATGTGAGGTTGCCAAACAATTCGAACAACACTTTAGGCGCTTCACTGTTGACATACGTTCATCAACACTCTGACTCAAAAATCTGGGGCAAAGTCTAATGGGGTGAGACCCTTGACAGAGGAAACAACGACAAACCGTTGGAGTAGAGCTGGTTTTTGTCGCAAAACTTTGAATTTTTCTATTCTCATTTGATGGTTTTTTAGCAGCGTGAAAATTGGGGTTATTTCGCACATTGGCAGTGGTGGGGTATTTGTTCGGGTTTTGAACAGGATTTGAATGAGACTGCCTTATGTCAGAAATTGATTCTAGGGTTTTGAAACGCGCTGTTAAAAAAGCATCCATATCAGACCATTTAGGGGAAGTTTTTTAGATTGTTCCCAAAGACCCAGAGTGTTTTCGGGTAGCTTTGTAGCACAAATATATACCAGCATTACGTGGTAGAATATTTCAAGGGTTACTTCAAGGAGAGAAAGATTTGTAACGCAATCATTTATCGTTCCTTGCAAGTTTTTGATATTTGCGCTTGATTCTTGAGAAATCGGTTTAATATTTAAGAGAGCTCGAATCTGTTCGTTTACAAGGGCATCTTTATTCTCATACGTGTCAACCAGTTTTTTCCATGCGACTTCATAGCCATCGTTGGTCAGTGGCACAGTTTGTATGGTATCATGCGCATCTTTAACGAAAAGAGAAAACAAAAACATAGAAAGGTCCAATGAACAATAATCAAGGGACCTTTCACACTATGCGCGTAAACAGGAAGAAATAGCCAAGCAAAAGTCCGGGAATTCTTGTGGAGCCTAGCTAAATAATTTAAGAAGTTTAAATATATTATATCTGCCAACCATAGACCGGAGGTTGAGATAGGGGCCTAATTGCGGTGGTGCGTGTCCGAAGCAGCTTAAACTAATTTATTCACTGGTTAGCCAAGGCGCCAGGAAAGGAAGGAGAATTGTTGTTTGGTGAGCTCGTTCCTATTTAAATTTTTAATAATTTATTTACAAATATAAATATATGTATGTAATATAAGAAAAAAAACATAAAAGTATAGAAGAAAATTGCGTTAGTGCGGAACGGTAAATTAAATACTTAAATTATTACATACAGTAGCGTTAAATTATTGCGAAAAAGAAAGTAAAAAAATTTCTAAGTTAAAAAAAACTACCCGCATACAAAGAAAAAGTTACAAATCCGTAAACATATAACAAAAAGGTGATTTCCGGTACAATAAGTTAAAAATTTAAAAGAAAACGTTTAAAGTCTAGTTTAGTTATAAGTAATTTGTTAGTATTAGTGGTGTTATAATTTAGAGATAATAGTGTTAGCCCAAAAGTGCCAGGTCGCGTGTAAAGTAAAAATATAGTAAATTCATAATAAATAATAAGTTTCGTAAGTACAAGAAACCATTTTAGAGAGCTCTCTCAAATAGGGAATTAATAGTTTAGTTGATGTTTGTTTGTTCGCGTTTCCTGTTTGATAACTAAAGTCCAGGAATATAGGGTATTTTTGGGATAGTATAGGTCACATAAATGTCGTTAGTGTAATTTTATTGTTAGTAAATAGTGAGTGAAATTGTAGACTTAGCCGTCATTTAGTCAGATATATTTGCCTTCAATAGTAAACGAAAAAAAACAATATTAATTAAGATTCCTTTGATTTTAATAAATTTTTTTTCTATTTATTATAACGCGTGAAAACTTAAAAATACTACATGTTTTCTTTTCGGTGAGATTGATTTCCGATAATGTCTGGCTAAAATTTATGTGTGTGGGTGTGTAACGTAAGTATGTAAAGAAGTGACTAAATTATTCAGAGTTAAATGGGGTAACAAAAACTACTTATCCGTGTTACCAAGGTAGAGAGGGCGTCTAGTCAAGACCAGTTTTCACCTTTTGTCTTGTTCTCATCACAGTCCAGTTTGTAGTAAGTGTCTATTTTCATAAGGTCCATTGGTTGTTTTAATATTTTTTATTTTATATTTTTTATTTTATTTTATTTTATTGTCCATCCCTATTCTACAAGTTGCGGGTCTTACCTCCCCTGACATCCGCAAGCTAGTTGGGATATGATTAGCGACTTGTCAGAATAGAAGCAAAAGGGTTTCGTGACAAATACTACCTAAAAGCTAAGTATTTAAAAATTTGCTAACTTAAATTATTTAAGACTAGTGTACAAATTTTCACCTAAAACTATTTAAAAATTTACTAACAGATTAAATTGCCTTAGGGCCGTTAACAATAAAAAAGTTAACTTGAAGTTAACACTAAACTCAAAACTTTACCTTTGGTTAGTGAAAATTCATTAACACGAAGCTCTGTTAAGATTAAACTTTTAAATAAAGTTAACTGAAATACTTTCAGAGTTTAAATTTTTTACTTGAAAAAAATATGACATTTAAAAATTAATTATTTTTTGTTTATTTTAAAAATAATTTTCATGAATTCTTAAAAAAAATGTGATTTAAGCTTTACCATCTGAAAAATGCACATCATTGTGCAGAAATCGTGCTAAGATGTCCTTGGATGATGGTGTTATTTTCTTTTTTTGCATTTCCCAAAATTAAATTCCTGTTGTGATTCACAATACTTGATAACTGTAAGTTAACTAAATTTTTTTATTGTTAATGAACATTTTGTAACGGACCTCCGGTTTATCCGGGTTTGAAGCTGGGATAGTTCAGCGATGTCCAGGGTCCTCTTACACAAAACTTCACTACTAACACTTGTAGCTGTCTACTTCATTCTTTTGGGTGGTTTATTTATACGACGATATGTATGTTTATGTGCTGGTTGACCGTAGCGACATGTGACGGCAACTCCTCTACTGACTACTCACTGCTATCAGCCTCTATGCACCGGATTAAAATCCAGCACCTCTACAATCTACGACTCCTGGTAACAACCTCTGCGAGTCCTCCACCTGTGACTCCGAGTAAAAACCTCTGGGAGTCCCCTACGCTTAACCCTGAGCTAGTGCTCTATACTATATGAGAATCTGATCACAACAAGGTGGATAAAAACCTTCCTTGCCTCTAACTAAATTTCAAATAACGAGGGAGTGGTGTTAACCGAATCCCGAATTATTATTTTTTCCCTTTGCACTGCTCGTTGTAATTGCAGCCACTTGCATCACTGTTTAAGAAAATAAACACAATTTCCCTTTTTTTGTATTTATTTAATTAATTAATGTTATTTATAATTTTTTTTTATTATTTTTCACACTACGTTGCCCTGGTCTTACCACTTTGAATGTTTGCCGGAAAAGAGAGTGATTCTATTTATCGTTAGCCTTTTATAGCTTCATCCGACTACAATTGTGTTTGTTGCTTTGCAGCTCGACCCGTTACTGCCGTTCTCTTGCGTGTGTGGCCGATGAGAACATGTTGCTGTTGTTTGTCATACGTGGTCCTGTATCGTCTTGGTTCTCATAATTTTTAATTTCCAATTAAAATTTAAGTTTAGTCAAACTGAAAGTTAGTAAACTGGCCATTAGGGCCATTAACACAAAGTTCAGTTATGTTTATTTAATTTTAAAGTTTATTAAAAATTAAAATGTTCATTAGCAATAAAAAAATTTAGTTAACTTAGGGCCAATAATTGACATCGCATTTAAATGCCATATAGCTAATTTCCACTTAAATTTAAGTTGCATTTAAATACAGTTTAAGTTTTTCAGTGTGAAATCATTGTTTGTATTTAATTACGATAAAAATATGACAGCCTCACGAAATTCTCTCAATTTTCTTAGAGAAACAGCTGTTGAACAAAATTAAAGAAAAATTTCTAATGTGGATTCTTTTTCAGGCTGAAAATAACAACAATGATAGGTTGCTGCAATATTTTAAAAGTTTAAAACAATTTTAAAAACCATAAAAAAGAATAATATTAATAAAAGAAGTCCAAATTTCACTCCAAAAGATGTTGATTTTTCAATGGCCGCAAATATTTTGTTTACTTTGTTGCGCGAAACACCAACAAGCAAGCAAAAACATATGTTTGTGTATGTATGTGTGCAAAACTTAAATGGACTTTAAATGCAGAAGAATGGTCATTAAGTTTCATTTAAATGTCACATCATTTTGTACTGAAAATATGAAATTGGTACTTAAGTGGCATTTAAAGATAAATGACACTTAAATGAGTAGTCAATTACTGGGTCTTACAGTTATCAACTATTGTGAATCACACCAGAATTTTTTTTTTGGGAAATGCAAAAAAAGAATATAACTCCATCATCCAAGGACATCTTAGCACGATTTCTGCACAAAGATGTGAATTTTTCAGATGGTAAAGCTTAAATCACAATTTTTTTTAAGAATTTATGAAAAATATTTTTAAAATAAACAAAAAATAATTAAGTTTTAAATGTCATATTTTTTCTCGTTAAAAGTTTAAACTCAGAAAGTATTTCAGTCAATTTTATTTAAAAGTTAAATCTTAACAGAGCTTCGTGTTAATGAATTTTCACTAACCAAAGTTTTGAGTTTAGTGTTAACTTCTAGTTAACTTTTTTTATGTTAACGGCCCTAAGACGTAAAACAATTTAAAAATTTAAAAAAATCTACCTAAAGCTTAGTGTAGACGGTATGTTGAATCAACATAGGTATGTAGGCTTGAAAATAATAACAAATGCCCCTATCACCATATTCAATACATTTGGCGTCTACATGATATGCTGAAAGTAGCAAATTTTTTGATGTCAGCATATGTAAACAAATGAAATGTCAACATAGGAGTTAGCATACGATTTTTGTGTTTATACGATATGTTGAATTTTATGTAGTGCTACATATACTGAGTAGTATAAACATTTGTTTGTGAAATTAGTGACTTTGACAGCACTTATTAATTATTACTCAACTTATGTACTTACATATACGTATAATTTTTGTAATAAAACTTATTAACATAAATAAAAAATAAACATAAATGAAAGA
Source organism: Gymnocheta viridis (assembly GCA_956483585.1). Classification (NCBI taxonomy): domain Eukaryota; kingdom Metazoa; phylum Arthropoda; class Insecta; order Diptera; family Tachinidae; genus Gymnocheta; species Gymnocheta viridis. The sequence continues at coordinate 34,990,725 of OY101443.1, forward strand.
TTAAAAGTGAATAGTAAGTAGTGTTTTTGCATAAGCTCCTGTTTAAATACATTTTTTTAGTGAAAAAGCTTTTAAAAAAAATTTTACAAACAAAGAAAAATATAAACTTTCCTCATAAACTTTGAATGTGAGAGCAATCATTTCAAATATAAAATTAAAAAAAATTAAAATTTTTAATGAACATGATAGAACATTCATGTAAACGAGTATTAAAATAATGTGCTGAATTGTGGATAAAGCCTCTCTTATCAATTGAACTTTTTTTTGCATTTCTTGAAGCTCGGTTAAGCTTCTTACATTTAAGTGAAAGCTTTTTTGGATCCTGTATATAACTATAGAACGTATGTTATAACCGTTAATTTAAAAACTTACAAGTGTGACTATATTAATAGTGTAGTGTACCTCTATAAGTGTACACATACTGAATACCCTAAGACACTGAATACCCTAACGGATGACGATAACAATGCAATTGATCTAATCGATGACCACACAAAATTGAGTGACATAATTTAAACGTTGCATTAGTTTTGAGTGTGGAATATTTGTTTACATTAAAAATCATTGTGATTCGTCACTTACAAAATTGTAACAAAAACCTTTTTGTTTTGCATGGCACTGAATGAAAGAAATGTATGATTGTAATAAGCTAGTGTAAGTAAGAGAAGTTAAGAAAGTATTTTTAAGATAGTATATAAACGGCTGAAATTGTTCAATAAAACAGACTTTTAATCTACAAGCTAAATCGGCAACATCTGCCTTAGTTTTATTTTGAAAGTTCTCCTTTTGCCCTTGCAATTCTGCACAGAACGGCAAAAGCGATAGCGTAGCCAGTGGCAAACTCTGCCGGCTACAAAAACACTAAAACCTTTTACACAATTTTTATAAAGAAAAGTCCATTGACTCAGCGGTTCTGTTTTCTCTACACGAAACCTCCACATGGCGATCCTGCCAACCAAACACACTTAGAGCCTCCACATGGCGATCCTGCGAACGGACCAATAACCATTTTTGATCCTGCTAAAAAAAAAAAATTTTTTTAATGTCGGAAGAATACGTCCCAAAACCATTGAACGCTGTTCAGAGTCCTCCACCATACTACAAAGATTTTATCTCTACTAACAATGGTAGGACCTATTTGGGGTAATCCCCTTAGCAAAATAAACCAACAGGAGCAAACTATAAATAACAGTTCGGTGGAAATCAATAAACCACCGATACCAGAATATGTTGTAACATTGTTGGTAGTAGGAATTATATTATACATTGCTCATAAGATTAATCAATATTTTAAGAATTACGTAATTAAGCATAATGGTAGAAATAGTAATGCAATAACTGACGTGTAGAAATATGAAATATAAACATTTAATAAAATAACACTAATAAATTTCTTGTTCGATTAAAATATCCTTCATACAAAGTCCATTTAAAGTGAATTATGTAAAATAAAAATTGTAATTATAAAATAATCAAATGGAACAAAATATTTCAGATTTAAAAGAATTATTAAGAATCTTAAAGAAGAGTCCAGGAAGGACATATACACAAAAGACGATAGAAAATAAATTAGAATATATAGAAGGTATAAAAGAACATTTCTTGATAGCTGAGATTGAGGAAGAAGACAAAGAAGCAGCAATAGCCCTCAAATTAGAATTCACTACCGTTTACGAAACAGTAAAACAAATATTAATTGAAAGTTCAAGAGAACCATTAGAAAAAAATAACGAAATGGTAGCATTTAATTTAGATACGGTTTCAAAATCTCTCCCACTATTTGCTGGCAACTACATAGAATTAGAAAGTTTCCTTATAACAGCAGAACTTATCAATAAGACTTTGTCAGAAACAGCAAAAGTAGATTTCCTACAATATGTCTATTATGCTAAACTAACTTCTAACGTTAGAACTGCAATAGGTTCATACACAAAACCAGAAAATTTTGAAACATTGAAAGACTTGCTAAGGCATAGATACAAAAATACAAAATCAATTCCAGAACTACAGGCTAAGTTGAGCATTTCATATCAAGGAAAATTGTCAGTACAGGCATACAAAGAAAAAATAACAAGTATGATAGGTAATTTGAACATTTTAGGAATAGAAGAATTAGGAAATAGTGCTACAGAAGCAGAGAAAAATGTAATAATTAGACTAAACAACAAATTAGCGCTAGATACATTTAAAAAAGGATTGAATGAAAACTTTAAATCGACCATATATGCTGCTCGACCAAACAACTTGCAAGAAGCATCTGACCTTGCATTAGAAATAGAGAATGAACAAAAAGTACCAAATAATTCAATTTTACATCTTAGAAAAGAGCTACCACGGTATCGACAAAGAAATCACAACACATTCAATACTAACAGAAATAACTTCAATCAAAATTTGAACAGAAACAACAACTATAACAACAATAATAACTTTAACAGAAACAACAATTATAACAATAGTAATAACTTCAACAGCAATTACAATAACAACAATAACATTAGGAATAATAGAAACATCAACTACAATAATAACTACAATAGGAATAACAATTTCCGACCAAACAATTATAACACAAATAGCTATAGAAATAACGCTAATAATAGGAACCGAAACAATAACACTAGGCACATACACACAATACAAGATGCGGGAAACGCACTAGGCCAGGGATACTTGGATATCCCGGAGAGCCAAAATTAAAAATTCATAAAATATCCGACAACAACACAAACTTCATAATCACGAAATACAAAAACAGACAACTTACATTCCTTGTTGACACAGGCGCAGACATCTCACTCTGTCGCATGCAAAAAGAATTTGAAGGTGAACAATACAATCCAGAAGAAAAATGTAAATTAACGGGTATTACAACAGAAGAAATTTATTCTTTAGGTACAGTAGAACTAGAATTAACACTAACAGACGAAAAATTAGAACACACTTTCCACTTAGTAAAATCGGACTTTCCAATAGACACAGACGGAATAATAGGTAGAGATTTCTTAAAGCAATTTTTTTGTAAAATAGACTACGAAACATTTACAATTACATTACATACAAATGATAACGACATAACACTTCCAATGCAAACGAAAGCATACAATATTTCAAAAATAACTATACCACCAAGAACTGAAATGATTCATGCAATAAAATTAAACTTGACAGAAGACTCCGTAATATTTAACAATGAATTGCAAGACGGCATTTTTCTTAGTAATTCAATAGCACCAAAAAACGGAATGACACACATTAAAATATTAAACACAACGAACGACACGGTAACTTTAAAAGGCATTCAACTCCAAACCGACAAACTAAAAAACTATGAAATATTAAATTACAACTATGAAAACAATAACAAACGTTTTGAGCAAATACTGGAAGACTTAAAAATAAACAACAAAGATGAATATGCAAAAACAGAACTAATTAAAATATTCAAGAAATATCAAAACGTATTCCACATAGAAGACGAAAAATTAACAGTAAACAATTTCTACAACCAAAAAATCACGACCTCAGACAACACACCAGTATACATCAAAAATTATAGACTACCACATGCACATACAGATATAATCAATGAACAGGTGCAGAAAATGCTCAATGATGACATAGTAGAACCATCAGTTAGCCCATACAATGCTCCACTTCTTTTGGTACCAAAAAAGGACTTGGAAGACAAGAGGAAATGGAGATTAGTAGTAGATTTTAGGAAGTTAAATAACAAAATTGTCAATGACAAATTTCCACTAACTAGACTAGAGGATATTTTAGATAAGCTAGGTAGAGCGAAATGGTTTTCTACACTTGACATGACTAGTTCATTTCATCAAATCAAATTAGACAAGGATTCCAGACCGTTAAAAGCATTTTCTACACCACAAGGACATTACCAATTTAAGAGATTACCTTTCGGACTAAAAATCTCATCAAACAGCTTTCAAAGAATGCTCACAATAGCACTCTCAGGACTTGAATCAGAAGCATTCCTTTATGTAGATGACATAATCGTATATGGATGCAGTTTAGATCACCACAACCAAAACTTAGTTAAAGTATTAGATAGACTACAAAAATACAATCTGAAATTAAATCCCAAGAAGTGTTGTTTTTTAAGACCCGAAGTAGTTTATCTAGGACATTTGATAACAAAAGACGGCGTAAAGACAGATCCAGCCAAACATGACGTAATAAAAAATTACCCAATACCAAAAAACGCGGACGACACAAGACGATTCGTTGCATTCTGCAACTATTACAGAAAATTCATACCAAACTTTGCAGACATTGCCAAAAATTTAAACGCACTTTTAAGGAAAGATAAGAAATTCTTATGGATGGAAGAATGTCAACAATCTTTTGATACGTTAAAAGAAAAACTAATGAACCCACCTGTACTACAATATCCAAATTTTAACAAACCATTTATTCTGACAACTGATGCATCCAATTATGCATTAGGAGCAGTATTATCACAAGGAGACATAGGACAAGATTTACCAATTTCATACGCAAGTAAATCACTACAAAAACACGACATAAATAAACCAGTAATTGAAAAAGAACTTCTAGCAATTCACTGGAGTATCAATTATTTTAGACCTTATCTATACGGCAGAAAATTCATAGTAGTAACAGACCATAGACCATTAATTTCACTTTTTACACATAAAAATCCTTCATCGAAAATGACAAGAATTAGACTAGACTTAAGTGATTATGATTTTACAATTATTTACAAAAAAGGAAAAATGAACACTAATGCTGACGCACTTTCCAGAATAGAAATAAATTCTGAAATACTAAAACAAATGATACCAAAAGATGATAACAAAATATTAATAACAACAAGGGCAATGAAAAATAAAAGTAATGAGGCAAATAACATAATTAACAATGAAGATAAGAATAATAAAAATAAACCGCGCGCGAAAGATAATGTTATGGAAGAATGCAATTCTCAGAAGTCTGATCAACTTCAAATATGGGAATGCATATCCATTAACGATATAAAAAATATGAAAAAATTGCAATTTAACAAAATAGATAATATCAAAGACAAAAAATTTGATATGAATGAAAATGAAATATTTATTGAGAATAATATTGTGCACATAGGACGTGATGATAATTCTGCGAAACCAGTTTCGACTATGAAGAAAATAAGCATGCAGGAATCAGCGATAACTCAGCGAAACTAGATTCGATTCTGAGGAAGCTGATATCCAAATTAAAGAAAGAAAATATAAAAGAAGTAGCATTACGTAATGATGACAAAATATTTAAAATATATGAAAAAGATGAATTTAAAAAAGCATATGCCAAAATAAAAATAAATAATAAAAATCCTCAACTAAAAATACTAATATATAATGCCCCAAAAAAAATTACGGATGACATTTTAAAATATAAACTAATAAACGATTTCCACAATACCACACACGCAGGCCACTTAGGAATACGAAAAACAATTATCAAACTAAAACAACGATACATTTGGAAAAATATGAATAAGATGGTAAAGAAATTTGTATCATGCTGTGACAAATGTAAAATAAATAAGCAAACAAAACACACAAAAGAACCACTTACATTAACAAATACACCAAACAACAGTTTTGAACTGATTTCAATAGATACCGTAGGTCCTCTTAGAATATCAAATAACTACCGATACATTCTAACAATGCAATGTGAACTGACAAAATTTGTCGTTGCACACCCAATGCCAACAAAAGATGCAATAACAACAGCAAAGACACTAGTAGAACAGTTTATTTTGAAATATGGTCAATTTAAAGTACTTAAGTCAGACAGAGGAACAGAATTTACAAACGAAGTTATGCGTAACATATGCTCGCTACTTCAAATCAGCCAAATATTTTCAACCCCATACCACCATGAAACGTTAGGTTCAATAGAAAGAAACCATAGGGTTCTAAATGAGTTTTTGCTAACCACAGCAAATGATTATGAATGGAACACATGGATTCCATATTTTGCTTTTGCTTACAATACAGCTCCACATATAGATACAGGTTACTCGCCTTTCGAATTAGTTTACGGAAAATTACCAAGTTTACCATCTGACACTATAAATAACAAACAGAAATTTTATAACTACAACGATTATGTGCAAGAATTAAAAATCAAATTACAATTTGCTCTAAATAAAGCGAAAGAACTAACTGTACATACAAAAGAAAAAAGAATTGCCAACAAGAATTACCAAAACAAACTAAACTTAAATGTAGGAGATTTAGTTTTAGTAAAGGTAGAAAATAGAAAGAAAAACCAGAGTCCATATAAGGGACCATATAGAATTGTAAGAAGAAATAATGTAAATACTACTATAGATTATAACGGCACAGAAAAAGAATTGCACAATAATAATTTAAAACCATATAAAACAACATAACTTAAATACTAACTTAATATAAATATCAATAATGTAAATATTCATAAGAAAAGTTTTAACAATCTCATATGTTCATAATTAACTTAATATATCCATAAGAATCTTTGTAACAGTGGTATGCATGCAACAAGAAAAATCACTTCCATAATTTTTCTCTTAAGGGTGAGGGTGTAGTGTACCTCTATAAGTGTACACATACTGAATACCCTAAGACACTGAATACCCTAACGGATGACGATAACAATGCAATTGATCTAATCGATGACCACACAAAATTGAGTGACATAATTTAAACGTTGCATTAGTTTTGAGTGTGGAATATTTGTTTACATTAAAAATCATTGTGATTCGTCACTTACAAAATTGTAACAAAAACCTTTTTGTTTTGCATGGCACTGAATGAAAGAAATGTATGATTGTAATAAGCTAGTGTAAGTAAGAGAAGTTAAGAAAGTATTTTTAAGATAGTATATAAACGGCTGAAATTGTTCAATAAAACAGACTTTTAATCTACAAGCTAAATCGGCAACATCTGCCTTAGTTTTATTTTGAAAGTTCTCCTTTTGCCCTTGCAATTCTGCACAGAACGGCAAAAGCGATAGCGTAGCCAGTGGCAAACTCTGCCGGCTACAAAAACACTAAAACCTTTTACACAATTTTTATAAAGAAAAGTCCATTGACTCAGCGGTTCTGTTTTCTCTACACGAAACCTCCACATGGCGATCCTGCCAACCAAACACACTTAGAGCCTCCACATGGCGATCCTGCGAACGGACCAATAACCATTTTTGATCCTGCTAAAAAAAAAAAATTTTTTTAATGTCGGAAGAATACGTCCCAAAACCATTGAACGCTGTTCAGAGTCCTCCACCATACTACAAAGATTTTATCTCTACTAACAATGGTAGGACCTATTTGGGGTAATCCCCTTAGCAAAATAAACCAACAGGAGCAAACTATAAATAACAGTTCGGTGGAAATCAATAAACCACCGATACCAGAATATGTTGTAACATTGTTGGTAGTAGGAATTATATTATACATTGCTCATAAGATTAATCAATATTTTAAGAATTACGTAATTAAGCATAATGGTAGAAATAGTAATGCAATAACTGACGTGTAGAAATATGAAATATAAACATTTAATAAAATAACACTAATAAATTTCTTGTTCGATTAAAATATCCTTCATACAAAGTCCATTTAAAGTGAATTATGTAAAATAAAAATTGTAATTATAAAATAATCAAATGGAACAAAATATTTCAGATTTAAAAGAATTATTAAGAATCTTAAAGAAGAGTCCAGGAAGGACATATACACAAAAGACGATAGAAAATAAATTAGAATATATAGAAGGTATAAAAGAACATTTCTTGATAGCTGAGATTGAGGAAGAAGACAAAGAAGCAGCAATAGCCCTCAAATTAGAATTCACTACCGTTTACGAAACAGTAAAACAAATATTAATTGAAAGTTCAAGAGAACCATTAGAAAAAAATAACGAAATGGTAGCATTTAATTTAGATACGGTTTCAAAATCTCTCCCACTATTTGCTGGCAACTACATAGAATTAGAAAGTTTCCTTATAACAGCAGAACTTATCAATAAGACTTTGTCAGAAACAGCAAAAGTAGATTTCCTACAATATGTCTATTATGCTAAACTAACTTCTAACGTTAGAACTGCAATAGGTTCATACACAAAACCAGAAAATTTTGAAACATTGAAAGACTTGCTAAGGCATAGATACAAAAATACAAAATCAATTCCAGAACTACAGGCTAAGTTGAGCATTTCATATCAAGGAAAATTGTCAGTACAGGCATACAAAGAAAAAATAACAAGTATGATAGGTAATTTGAACATTTTAGGAATAGAAGAATTAGGAAATAGTGCTACAGAAGCAGAGAAAAATGTAATAATTAGACTAAACAACAAATTAGCGCTAGATACATTTAAAAAAGGATTGAATGAAAACTTTAAATCGACCATATATGCTGCTCGACCAAACAACTTGCAAGAAGCATCTGACCTTGCATTAGAAATAGAGAATGAACAAAAAGTACCAAATAATTCAATTTTACATCTTAGAAAAGAGCTACCACGGTATCGACAAAGAAATCACAACACATTCAATACTAACAGAAATAACTTCAATCAAAATTTGAACAGAAACAACAACTATAACAACAATAATAACTTTAACAGAAACAACAATTATAACAATAGTAATAACTTCAACAGCAATTACAATAACAACAATAACATTAGGAATAATAGAAACATCAACTACAATAATAACATAAATAATAACTACAATAGGAATAACAATTTCCGACCAAACAATTATAACACAAATAGCTATAGAAATAACGCTAATAATAGGAACCGAAACAATAACACTAGGCACATACACACAATACAAGATGCGGGAAACGCACTAGGCCAGGGATACTTGGATATCCCGGAGAGCCAAAATTAAAAATTCCTAAAATATCCGACAACAACACAAACTTCATAATCACGAAATACAAAAACAGACAACTTACATTCCTTGTTGACACAGGCGCAGACATCTCACTCTGTCGCATGCAAAAAGAATTTGAAGGTGAACAATACAATCCAGAAGAAAAATGTAAATTAACGGGTATTACAACAGAAGAAATTTATTCTTTAGGTACAGTAGAACTAGAATTAACACTAACAGACGAAAAATTAGAACACACTTTCCACTTAGTAAAATCGGACTTTCCAATAGACACAGACGGAATAATAGGTAGAGATTTCTTAAAGCAATTTTTTTGTAAAATAGACTACGAAACATTTACAATTACATTACATACAAATGATAACGACATAACACTTCCAATGCAAACGAAAGCATACAATATTTCAATAATAACTATACCACCAAGAACTGAAATGATTCATGCAATAAAATTAAACTTGACAGAAGACTCCGTAATATTTAACAATGAATTGCAAGACGGCATTTTTCTTAGTAATTCAATAGCACCAAAAAACGGAATGACACACATTAAAATATTAAACACAACGAACGACACGGTAACTTTAAAAGGCATTCAACTCCAAACCGACAAACTAAAAAACTATGAAATATTAAATTACAACTATGAAAACAATAACAAACGTTTTGAGCAAATACTGGAAGACTTAAAAATAAACAACAAAGATGAATATGCAAAAACAGAACTAATTAAAATATTCAAGAAATATCAAAACGTATTCCACATAGAAGACGAAAAATTAACAGTAAACAATTTCTACAACCAAAAAATCACGACCTCAGACAACACACCAGTATACATCAAAAATTATAGACTACCACATGCACATACAGATATAATCAATGAACAGGTGCAGAAAATGCTCAATGATGACATAGTAGAACCATCAGTTAGCCCATACAATGCTCCACTTCTTTTGGTACCAAAAAAGGACTTGGAAGACAAGAGGAAATGGAGATTAGTAGTAGATTTTAGGAAGTTAAATAACAAAATTGTCAATGACAAATTTCCACTAACTAGACTAGAGGATATTTTAGATAAGCTAGGTAGAGCGAAATGGTTTTCTACACTTGACATGACTAGTTCATTTCATCAAATCAAATTAGACAAGGATTCCAGACCGTTAACAGCCTTTTCTACACCACAAGGACATTACCAATTTAAGAGATTACCTTTCGGACTAAAAATCTCATCAAACAGCTTTCAAAGAATGCTCACAATAGCACTCTCAGGACTTGAATCAGAAGCATTCCTTTATGTAGATGACATAATCGTATATGGATGCAGTTTAGATCACCACAACCAAAACTTAGTTAAAGTATTAGATAGACTACAAAAATACAATCTGAAATTAAATCCCAAGAAGTGTTGTTTTTTAAGACCCGAAGTAGTTTATCTAGGACATTTGATAACAAAAGACGGCGTAAAGACAGATCCAGCCAAACATGACGTAATAAAAAATTACCCAATACCAAAAAACGCGGACGACACAAGACGATTCGTTGCATTCTGCAACTATTACAGAAAATTCATACCAAACTTTGCAGACATTGCCAAAAATTTAAACGCACTTTTAAGGAAAGATAAGAAATTCTTATGGACGGAAGAATGTCAACAATCTTTTGATACGTTAAAAGAAAAACTAATGAACCCACCTGTACTACAATATCCAAATTTTAACAAACCATTTATTCTGACAACTGATGCATCCAATTATGCATTAGGAGCAGTATTATCACAAGGAGACATAGGACAAGATTTACCAATTTCATACGCAAGTAAATCACTACAAAAACACGACATAAATAAACCAGTAATTGAAAAAGAACTTCTAGCAATTCACTGGAGTATCAATTATTTTAGACCTTATCTATACGGCAGAAAATTCATAGTAGTAACAGACCATAGACCATTAATTTCACTTTTTACACATAAAAATCCTTCATCGAAAATGACAAGAATTAGACTAGACTTAAGTGATTATGATTTTACAATTATTTACAAAAAAGGAAAAATGAACACTAATGCTGACGCACTTTCCAGAATAGAAATAAATTCTGAAATACTAAAACAAATGATACCAAAAGATGATAACAAAATATTAATAACAACAAGGGCAATGAAAAATAAAAGTAATGAGGCAAATAACATAATTAACAATGAAGATAAGAATAATAAAAATAAACCGCGCGCGAAAGATAATGTTATGGAAGAATGCAATTCTCAGAAGTCTGATCAACTTCAAATATGGGAATGCATATCCATTAACGATATAAAAAATATGAAAAAATTGCAATTTAACAAAATAGATAATATCAAAGACAAAAAATTTGATATGAATGAAAATGAAATATTTATTGAGAATAATATTGTGCACATAGGACGTGATGATAATTCTGCGAAACCAGTTTCGACTATGAAGAAATCACGCTCCAAAAATATAGATGAAAAAGAAAATGAAGAAAATAAGCATGCAGGAATCAGCGATAACTCAGCGAAACTAGATTCGATTCTGAGGAAGCTGATATCCAAATTAAAGAAAGAAAATATAAAAGAAGTAGCATTACGTAATGATGACAAAATATTTAAAATATATGAAAAATATGAATTTAAAAAAGCATATGCCAAAATAAAAATAAATAATAAAAATTCTCAACTAAAAATACTAATATATATTGCCCCAAAAAAAATTACGGTTGACATTTTAAAATATAAACTAATAAACGATTTCCACAATACCACACACGCAGGCCACTTAGGAATACGAAAAACAATTATCAAACTAAAACAACGATACATTTGGAAAAATATGAATAAGATGGTAAAGAAATTTGTATCATGCTGTGACAAATGTAAAATAAATAAGCAAACAAAACACACAAAAGAACCACTTACATTAACAAATACACCAAACAACAGTTTTGAAGTGATTTCAATAGATACCGTAGGTCCTCTTAGAATATCAAATAACTACCGATACATTCTAACAATGCAATGTGAACTGACAAAATTTGTCGTTGCACACCCAATGCCAACAAAAGATGCAATCAGGTCCCTTATAGGTGTGTATTCAACATCCAATCTAGTTCGAGAATGTCGCACGATCCTTAATGAGGTACTGAAGGGTCATGGGACGCTTGCGGATGTTGACATTGACAACTTCTGCGGTATTCCACTCTCTTCCTGCTGGAAAAACATTGACATAGCCCTTATGCAGGCGGCTCAGAATAGATGGCACACTGAGTCGACCTGCCTTATAGCGAGAACACTCTGGCCTTATATTGACACTGCTAGAACAAAGCAACTCTTCGGGTTTTCAAGAAAACAACTGCGGTTCCTTGTGGCCACACTCACAGGGCACTGCACCTTCGGAACCCATGCTAAAAGGATGGGTATCCCCCACAATGACTATTGCTTCAGCTGTCAGGACGAGGAGGAGGAAGAGAGTATTACTCATCTACTCTGCCTCTGCCCTGCACTGGAGAATAAACGCCTTCGTTTCCTAGGCAAGAGACGCTTTAATAGCCTTTCGGAGCTGTCGGGCTCAAGTCTCAAAAACATCAGCTCCTTCATTGGGAGCAGTGGTTGGTTCTCTCGCTGACTCCCCCATTTGGTCGTAGACTACACGATCCTTCCTTCACGGAATCTACATCTCTCCTCTTCCCTTTTACTCTACATTTCTACATTTTCACTGATTTCCATACTATGCTCTCCTCTACACCATTTTTCAATACTTTTACTTAATTTCTTTTATAATCATTTCTTTTTTCCCTCTTTCCTTCAGGTAAACACAAAGGGATCATAATTAATTTGGACCCAATTGGGCTGGTACTCTTTCCTAGTTTTTCACCGGCGACCTGTCAACCTAACCTAACCCAAAGCTCGGTTAAGCTTCTTACATTTAAGTGAAAGCTTTTTTGGATCCTGTATATAACTATAGAACGTATGTTATATCCGTTAATTTAAAAACTTACAAGTGTGACTATATTAATAGCATGCAAAACAACACACCTGGCTCATTTTCTTTAATTTAAAATAACAAAAATTGATAAAAATCAGACGTTTGTGTGTGATCGTAAAAGGTTTGAGTGGGAAAGAAATATAATCTCCTCTATAAAACAAGCATTAAAAATAACAAATATGTATATACTTACTGAAAATAAACGTACTATCAATCTATGTATAATTTAAGAAAGAAGAATAAAACAACCCCCAAAGTTATCAAGAAGATAAAATCAAAAAACAAAATATTAACAACAACAACTCTTTAGCAACAGTTATGAATAACAACACAAGCAATACAACTATACCAACAAATATTAATGCATCCACGCATGAAGACTCTACTCTTCTTGGCCCTGCATGCAGAACTCCACTTTTAATTAACACCGACTCACCTTTTAAACTTGTAACAATAATGGATAAAAGTTTTGTAACGGCAAAAGTCGCAACTACTCATTTGTTATTCAACCCATGAATTCATTATTTTATTTAGTTATTTTAGTACTAATACAGATGCAGAAATTGTCATGTATTTAGTAATTACGTATTATTTAATTTGGATATTAATAACACTGGAATTGATTATTTTATTTATTAATAACCCTGTAATAAATTATCAGGTAAACATTTTAGCATTTATTATCCTCTTCCAGATAGAATTAACAACCATGAATTATTAAACATAGTGCTGGCAAATTCTACTACTTTTCATTACTCAATAATATTCAATACTTTTCATTTGGGTACTCAGTACTACTCGATACTTTCAACGGATTTTTTTAATTTGTAACGCATAGTTTTACCTGCAAATTGAAGTAGTTTCTTCAAAAATTAAATATAGATCTTCAACTATTATTGGTTTTGTATGTCTTTTATTATTAAATAAAAAAAATGTAAAGCTAACTTTTAATTCAACGTTAAGAACAACTTAAGAAATAATTTAATTTTTCTCAAAAAAAAATATTTAGTTGTGGTTTGCTTAAAGAATCTTACACCTAGTTGTCTTTTTATAAGGTGATGTATGTATTTTTATCCACTATTTTACCCAATCAAATTGCTTAAAAATACAACTCTGAAAGTATCGAGTAGCTACTTTTGAGTATTGAGTAACCAAAAAAAAGGAAATACCCAATACTCGGTACCAACTACTCAGTACTTTGCCAGCACTAGTACACAGCAATGTAAAGGGCAGTCTTTGCTTGGCTATCGTCAAGGTAAAGCAGAGTGTTTGAACGAGCCTCTGGGTACGAACAAACATTTTGGCAATTACTACAAAGCTTTAGCTTATAACGATAGTCTTAAGACGGCTCAGCCAGTAATTAGGCGCACACGATCAACTCTACGGGCCTCTGGGTGCAGACAAGTTGCTCCTCTTAAAACGCACATTGAAACCGGTTTAGGCGCAGACGATCAACTCTACGGACCTCTGGGTATGGACAAGTTGCTCCTCGTAAGACGCACATACGAATCGGTCTAGTCGCAGAAGATCAACTTTACGAGCCTCTGGGTACGGACAAGTTCCTCCTCGTAAGACGCACTTAGAGATCGGCCTACCGAACTTCGAGTGGTTTTTGTATTTATTTTTGTAATCTATTTTACTAACTAAATTGTAATCCACTTCTCTTATAAAGTAGTGTAAGAATAAAGCAATAAATAGTGAATTTATAATTGTAAGCGAACGTGAGTTTTTGTATTTATATTTCTCTCTAGGTCTTAAAAATTAAATAAATATTTGCTACGAACGCTGGACATCGGCGAGCTCCCCCCAGTAAGAAAATAATTTCATTAAAATGGCGCCCGAGCAGGGACCTGAGAGAAAATATAAAAGAATTATATAAACACATCGTCAAAAGCAAACGCGGCACATTTTCGTCGCCGCTGTAGAAAGACCCGTAATGTGTATCAATTGCCGACGCGTACAATAGCATTTTGATAACAATCGAGCTATACAAAAAAGTACGGTAAAATAAATGTGACATTTAAACTCAACTTGTTTAACGTTTTGCTACTTAATTTTAATTAAAGGGCAACCTAACCTAAAATATAGCAATACAACTGGAACGTGATTTTTTAAATTTAAAAACTCAGTTAAAAGAAAAAAACAATAAAAGACATATGTCTATATACATATAAAAAAAATGTTTTTTAAGAATTGTAAAAAGAAGACAAATAATTTTTTTAATGGGCTGAAAAAACTCACTGATTAAAATAAAAAGCGAAGAACAGTAGAAAGCAATATTCTCAGCGGATCAAGTATTAATTAAATAATTAATTTCAAATTCTGGTAATACATTATTTTGTTCAAAAATTTTTTTCTCGTGATATACTTATAGAAACTTAAGTGTTGATATTTACATCAACATAATTTTTATTTTACTTTTTATTTTATTTTATTAAGTTTAATAACAGTTGTTGTCGACTAAACATTTTACTTTACTTATGTTTTAAGTTCAATTACCTAAACATTTTATTATTGTTGACTAAACATTTTTATTCTAGATTTTAGTATTAAGTTCTGGTTAATGAACTTGTTGTTGACAAAACAGAAATTAATATTAAATTTGTAATTTGTAAAGTTCAGCAATTATGCAAAACTTGGCTATTTACTTACTAAGCAATTTTAATAAATTTATTGTAAAACAATTTAGTATATAAGAAATGAAAAATAAAGAAAATCTTCAATCATTTTTAAGCCAAACAAAACTTACTTTCTTGATTGATAAACCAGTCTTAGTGTTTCTACTAAGACTTACTTTAGTTTATATTAGCACATGGTGTTTCTACCTGGGCTAAAACCAAAAACAAAAAATATATATACAAACACTTTGGTGCTCATTTTACGAGAGTTGTCAACGCAACATTTGGTGACCGCGACGGTCCTATAGCAAGGTACAGGATTCCATCAACAGAACACATAGTTCAAACTCGACGGTCCTGTAGGTACAGGATTCCATCAACAGAACATATATTTCAACTCGACGGTCCTGTCACAAAGTACAGGACTACATCATTCGAATACACAAACATTTTGGTCTGACGGTCTGGCAGCTAGATCATTTAGTGACCCAAACGATCCTTAAAATAGAAACAGGATCACATTAACACAAGAAGCAATCGTGAAAAATATTGTACATAAGCAATGGAAACGTTTGAAGACCTGGTAGCAGCCCAACAGAAAATAGCGGAGCAAATAGAGGCTATAATCCGCAATTTCAAAAAAGACTCTTCCAAAAGAAAAACTTTAGAGTACTATTTGGAGCGTCTACAGCGGCTTGATTAGGCATGGCTAGAATTTGAGACCATTGATAACAAAATAAGGTGCCTCTCAAATCTGCCATTACAACACAATTATTTTACAGAACAATACTTGCGTATTTCGGACGCCACACTCAAATACAAAGAGCTGTTCGAGTCCGAAAGTAAAATAGTGAAGAAACCAACACCAGCGATGAGACAAATAGAAGAAGGCGCAAGCTCAGGTATGCAGAAAAGACACAACTTGACCATATCACAAGCAAAGTTTTTCGCAATCAGCGGGCATTGACGAGAGCATTAAAACGAACTATTGACGAAGTCAGGGCAGAGGGCGATCAACAGGTAACATATTACCAGAGCAAATTATTGCTCATTAATAAATATAAGCAGGAGTTTTCTACAAACAACGATATGGCAATTAACTAACGAGGAAGAAATAGATGGATGGATACACCTTGGATGACTTTTACGAAATGCAAGCTGAGGTGCACAACATCCAATGCGAGCTAGAGCAGTGTGTGAATAATGTCAGCGAAAATAATCCACGTAGCACTGAGCATTGTCAACCCCATTTACCAAAAATTCAGATTCCGAAATTTAGCGGCAGTTATCTACAATGGGTAGCCTTCAGAGATCTTTATATCCAACTAATCCACAACGCGTCAATGAGCGAGGTTGAGAAAATGTTTTACTTAACCACACATCTAGCAGATGAACCAAAAGCACTAGTATAACATTTGCCAATTACCACAGCAAATTATGAAATTGTGTGGAATATTTTGGTTGATAGGTATGATAACAAAAGGCTCATTGTGACAACGCTACTAAACAACTTGCTTTCTCATACCCAAATGAAAACCGAAACGGAACAAGCACTAAAAAATATACATGATGTCACTAAAGAATGCATCCATGGTTTAAGCGCACAAGGACTGCCAGTGGACAGTTGGGACACCATAATTGTTCACATTTTGTTGAAGAAACTCGATCAATCAACTCAAACTTTATTTGAGCAATCACTAGAAAACAACAAGAGCCTCGTAAGTCTAAAAGATCTGCTTGGATTTATAGAGCACCGTTTCCAAGCGTTGGAAACACGCGGAAAGTCTCACGAATCTGGTGGGGGGAAGGATAGAGCCAAGCTTATAACATCAGCCACATCAACCCCAAATTGTAAAGTATGTGGAATGACAGGACATCCCATATATTACTGTGAAAAGTTCTTAAAAATGTCCCCAGCTGGGAGATTACAATGGATACAAAAAAAGAAGCTTTGCGTCAACTGCTTTAAATCAGATCATACTGCCAAGTCATGTATGTCACGATCTTGCTCAAAGTGCACAAAAAGACACAACACATTGGTGCACTTAGAACTAGTAAGAGGAAACACTTCAGCAACTTCGGCAGAAGGTTTGCCAAGGAACACAAAAACTAGCGTTTGCATCGAATGAAAATAAGCCAATCGTAGCTGCAACAAACAAACACGTCATCGGCAACACTTACGTATTACTAGCCACTGCAAGAGTAAAGGCAGTTGGAGCCAATGGTCACACATGCACATTCCGAGCCTTATTAGATTCGGGATGACAAGTCAATTTGGTTACAACCCGCGTACTGAACAAACTATCATTGAATTCCACAAACTCTTCGTTGCGCATTAAAGGAATAGGCCGTAAAATTCAAAACGTATCCCAACGAATCAATATAGAATTACATGCATGTTCAGGCAGCTATGTCACCAGAATCGAAGCATTTGTGCTTCCGACCATTGTACCACCTCAGCCTACAAAATCCTTCGACACGTCAGACTGGAATCTGCCTGAAAATATTAAGTTAGCTGATCCAGATTTCAATCAAATGGATAAAATTGACATATTGCTCGGAGCAGAATTTTACCATCAATTGATACTCCCACAACAAATAAGGATCAACCAAAAACTACCAATTCTACAAAACACAGCATTGGGTTGGATCGTTACGGGTAAATTACAAGAAGGAAACGACAACTTGGTAAACTGCGCAGTGTTTACCCCAGAAGAGCAAACAACAAACCAGCTTATTGAAAAATTCTGGAAGCTTGAAGACACTAATAATACGGAACGAGCACTATCTTTGGCTGAGAAACGATGTAAGGATCATTTTGCACAAAACGTAAAAAGAAACAAGGACGGGAGATTCATTGTGCGCCTACCATTCGCAGAAAATCCATCCGTTCTCGGAAACTCTAAAACAATGGCATTCAATCTATTTTTAGCATTGGAAAAACGATTGAACCTTAATCCTGAGCTTAGAACAGGATACAACAAATTCATGCAGGAATACGAGGACTTGGGACACATGGAAGAAATCCAAGAAGAAGACATTCCTGATTCACACTACGTCATGCCGCACCACTGCGTATTGAAACCTGATAGCTCAACTACAAAACTAAGCGTAGTTTTTGACGCATCAGCTAAAACATCCAGCGGTTCCTCTCTGAATGACATTATACATGCCGGACCAACCGTACAAAGCGAACTATTTTCGGTTCTGTTGCGATTTAGAATGCACAGAATTGTCTTCACTGCAGATATAGAGAAAATGTACCGGCAAATCCAAATGGATGACACCGACCAGTTGTTCCAGCTCATCATATGGAGATACAACAAGCATCAAGATATAAAATATTATCGTCTAAAAACTGTAACATATGGCACCTCCTCTGCACCATACCTAGCAACTAAATGCCTCCAACATTTAGCTATTCAAAACACTACAAAATATCCACAAGGTGCTTTAATATTACGTGATGATTTTTATGTGGATGATTGCCTCACCGGAGCTGATTCTATTAGCACAGCATTAGAGTCACAACGACAACTAAGCTCAATTCTACGAGAAGCTGGTTTTAAGCTGCGGAAGTGGTGTTCGAATCATCCTCAGTTATTAAGTGGAATTGCACTTGAAGACCAAGAAATCAACTTGGACTTAGACGAAAACTCAGACTGCTCAATTAAAACACTCGGCTTAATATGGCTCCCAAGGTCCGATCAATTATGTGGACGGTCACAAAATCCAACGGCCACAAGAGTAACAAAAAGAATAATCAGTTCCGAACTAGCCAAGATCTTTGATCCTCTAGGGCTTTTTGGGCCGGTAGTTGTACGAGCCAAGATATTTTTGCAGGATCTATGGCAGTTACCGATTTCATGGGATGACGAGTTACCCATGAATCTTCAGAATGAGTGGAATAAATTTCGCACAAATATAGGAACCCTAAACAAAATAAAGATAGATAGATTCGTACTAAAACTTTGAAACCCAGTAACTACAGAAATTCATACGTTTGTCGATGCATCTGAACGAGCTTATGGAACAGCAATCTATATTCGTTCAACATATAAGGACAAAACTGTTTTAACCAGACTGATATGTTCAAAGTCCCGAGTAGCACCCATCAAAAGGCAAACGTTGCCTCGCTTGGAATTATGCGCCGCGGTGTTAGGTGTTGAGCTAACAAATAGAGTAAAAGAAGACCTGCAATATACGGCAAACTTTTTTTGGTCAGACTCAAAAATTGTTCTTGGATAAACTCATCAGCAGCATCCTTCCATACCTTTGTAGCAACCAGGATAACAAAAATTCAAAGTCTAAGCGATTCCCAACAATGGCGCCACGTTAGTTCTAAAGAAAATCCGCCGACGCAATATCTCGAGGAATGGCACCAGAAAACCTATCACAACATTCAATGTGGTTTTATGGTCCGCTATTTCTTTCGAGACAAAACAATGAATGGACAACCTCAACTTCACAAGTTATTGATACACTCTGCAACGAAGAACGTAAAAGGTCGAAACATGTGCTAACAATAGCCGCTTCGCAGCAAAATTATGAAGACGTTATAAATCGGATAAACCACAGGAACTTTCTTAAAACTCTTCAACATACGATCAGTTATATGTTGAGATTTATTAGAAATTCTAAAACTACAAATATTTATCGGCCAACCAAAAGGGCTCTCGATGCATTTGAATTAGAAGAAGCTATGAACATTATGATTAAGATCATCCAAGGATCAGAGTTTAGGGAAGAATTAGAAAGGCTATCACATCAAACACCCGTACATAAATCAAGTCCTTTGGCTTCGTTAAACCCATTCATGGATGAGCATCAGATAATGCGCGTGGGTGGTCGTCTAGAGCAGTCAACATTATTGTTCAAGGCAAAACATCCTGCGATTTTAACACATAACCACCTTATGACAAGGTTATTAATGCAAAGGCTACACGAAGAGAATCGTCATTGTGGCCCACAATCATTGTTGGCAGCATCCAGGTCACAGTTCTGGATCACGAACGGGAAATCATTGGCACGAAGTACCGTCCACAAATGCATACGATGCACCAAGAGTAGGCCGGTGCTCTTCAAACAATTAATGGGAAATCTTGCGGCAGATAGAGTGACCCCAGCACGTCCTTTCATAAACACAAGAGTTGATTATTTTGGCCCAATTTGGATTCATCACAAAATCAGGGGCAAAAGGCCAGACAAGGCCTATATTGCAGTATTTTGTTGCTTTGCGACCAAGGCCATTCACATGGAATTCGTATCAAATCTATCTACAGCATTCATAGGCGCACTACGACGTTTCATCAGCAGAAGAGGCCACTGTCAGACTTTGTGTTGCGACAATGCTACTAACTTCGTGGGAGCAAACAACAAAATTGCTGAATTAAAAGAATCAATATATTCTCAATCAGCGCAAGAGAAAATTACACGAGTATGCAGCAATCAGTCAATCAATTTTAAATTCATTCCACCAAGAGCTCCTCACTTTGGTGGACTTTGGGAAGCGGCTGTCAAATCCGCCAAACATCTGTTACTGAGAAGTGTGGCAGCTACATCACTCACGTATGAAGAATTGGAAACAGTAGTGATTGAAATAGAAGCAATCTTGAATTCACGACCATTGATCCCTCTCTCATCAAACTACGATGATCTTCAAGCTCTTACCCCAGGTCACTTTCTAGTAGGAGAACCCTTGACATCAGCAGTAGATATAAATGCCCAGTCCTTAAGCATATTGTTAGACGCAAGATGGAAAATAACTTCAGAAATCAAACGCAAGTTCTGGAAGGAATGGACGCAAAACTATTTACACGAGCTTCAGCAAAGAGGGAAATGGAAGTCTGATTCACCGAACGTCATTGAAGGCATGCTTGTTATCCTTAAGGAAGATAATACTCCAGTGCTACAATGGCCATTGGGTAGAATCAACCGCATTTACAAGGGAGATGGTGGACTTATCAGGGTCTGCGACGTCAAAACAGCAAAGGGCATTTTTAAGAGGCCAATGCACAGACTGGCACCCTTGTTCAACGACTCCCTAACAGAACATTCCGGATATGACAACTCGAACTCACAAAAAAGGCAAAGCTCACCAGAAAGTGATGTTATACAGCCAAAACGAAAGGTAGTGTCATATGCCTCACTGGGAGTCTTCAATATGCTTCTTGTTTCGCTCCTTCTAGTGCCGATAATATTAGCCTCTCCAATCAATGTTACAGAATTTTCT
The DNA here is from genome assembly GCA_956483585.1 of Gymnocheta viridis. Classification (NCBI taxonomy): domain Eukaryota; kingdom Metazoa; phylum Arthropoda; class Insecta; order Diptera; family Tachinidae; genus Gymnocheta; species Gymnocheta viridis. The sequence continues at coordinate 35,012,498 of OY101443.1, forward strand.
TCCAATCCAGGATTGTATTTCAAAGGCATGGGCTCGACAAGGATAATGGCAGGTACCTGGAAATTCATTATATACTACGATTTAACACCAATTTGGGATAGGAATAAGGTTCTGGAAGTCGGTAGCCTTTGAATCATGTGAAATGCTTTCCAGACAACTTCAACATACCTGGGACAATCTGATTGAAGAATCAGACCTTTTAACATCATTTTCAAAGCTCTGCAAGAAATCGGTAGCCTTTGAATCATGTGAAATGCTTTCCAGACAACTTCAACATACCTGGGACAATCTGATTGAAGAATCAGACCTTTTTACTCCAAAAAGGAGCCGGAGAGCTGCACTCGATGTTGTCGGGAACATAGCCCATGCTCTATTTGGATTCCTGGACTCAGAATGTGCAGAACAACTGGCTCAAACTATAACTAACGTAAAGCAAAACGAAGAATATCTATATATGTTACTGAAAACCCAAACTTCAGTAATAGACTCTACAATTAACATTCTTAAGCAAAGCGAGGACAATACTAAAGTGCACTTTTCAAAACTCAAGAAAACCATCTATGAATATCTAAATAAAGTTCAAAATGAGAATTCAAATTTACGGCAAGTCCAAAATCCAATGTCTCTTGCAATGCAATTAAATACACTTGCCTCAGATTTGCAAAGAATTGAAACAGAGCTAGTCGCTGCCCTCACGCATACGAACCACGGTAATATAAGCCCACTTACCCTCACACCAAAACAGTTAAGATCAGAGATTACTAAAATTAAAGGACACCTTCCCATGGGCCGAGCATTACCAGTGGAAGACACCGACTTGCTAGAACTATACAAAATTATGAATGTTAAAGGAACAGTAACTAACACAAATGTAATTTTCGTTATTGAATTACCATTGGAAAATTTTAACTTTACAAGGTCATTGCAATACCAACACATATAAACAATAGCACCATTGCCATAACAACCAACATTGAATATCTTGCTGTTAACGAACACCGCGATGAATACCTTGCACTATGTATACGTCAATTCAATAAATGTACCGTAGTCATGATCGACATATAAATATGCCCAGCATTGCAAGTTCAAATGGCCAAAGATTCCGGTAGTTATTCCTGTGAAATTGCTCTCTTCAACAACAAAACAACCCCTCATTGTAATTTTGGCTATATCCAGAACAATATCTCTTTTATTCCATGGCACAACATAAACCAATGGCTGTATGCCACAACTATTCCTATAGAGCTAACTGCATTCTGCGGCAATGATATCATACATCTACAGGTCAATACATCTGGTATCATGACCATAAACTCAGCTTGTATAATAAAAGCGAAATTCCTTACCATTCGTGGACACGAAACTAGTATCACTACTTTGCGCAACTCATACGCTGATTGCTCAACGCGGGGGAGAATGTTGATATTTACATCAACATAATTTTTATTCTACTTTTTATTTTATTTTATTAAGTTTAATAACCGTTGTTGTCGACTAAACATTTTACTTATGTTTTAAGTTCAATTACCTAAACATTTTATTATTGTTGACTAAACATTTTTATTCTAGATTTTAGTATTAAGTTCTGGTTAATGAACTTGTTGTTGACAAAACAGAAATTAATATTAAATTTGTAATTTGTAAAGTTCAGCAATTATGCAAAACTTGGCTATTTACTTACTAAGCAATTTTAATAAATTTATTATAAAACAATTTAGTATATAAGAAATGAAAAATAAAGAAAATCGTCAATCATTTTTAAGCCAAACAAAACTTACTTTCTTGATTGATCAACCAGTCTTAGTGTTTCTACTAAGACTTGCTTTAGTTTATATTAGCACATGGTGTTTCTACCTGGGCTAAAACCAAAAACAAAAAATATATATACAAACACTTTGAGCTCCAAAGGAAACCTTTGGTGCTCATTTTACGACAGTTGTCAACGCAACATTAAAAATAATAGAATCAGAGAAAAAAAACTATAAAAAAAGGAATCAAAACAAAACAGGCTTCAAAAAGTAACACAACCCTATAAACGAAGTGGCGTGTTTAGACGCGAATCAATATAGACTACCGAGCATGATGAAGTGGCAGCACAAAAACTAAACGATTTGCAAGAAAAACACGAAGCCACATCCTCGCTTAATATGCCTGCACACAGTTGGACGACTATGCCATCGCCCGCCAAGAACTATGACACAGCCTCGCTAAATCTACCTGCAACTAGTCGGACGACTGCGCCAGAAAAAGCTAGTAAGCGCGCCGTTGATCCTGGACCTGTTGCCGCCGAATCGAAAACACACTTGATGGACCACGTAAGGATGTGGGGACCGACGTATGACGGCGGTCGAGACCCTCTAGACTTTGTAGAGCGGCTCGAAGAACTGGCGGAAATTTATGATATTTCGATGAACCAGCTGCCCGAATTTCTCCAAAAACGCGCGCTTACCTGGTTTCGAAAAAATAACCGGCAGTGGCAAGTATAGGAAACTTTTAAATTTGATTTTTTGGCATTTTTCCTCCCCTCCAGGTATTTCGAAAAACTCGAGGAGGAAATTCGCTCACGCCTACAACGGCCAAAAGAATTTTTCCAAGATTACGTACTGGCGCTACAGCGGTTGATGCGGCATTCTAATTTATCTAAAGAACAGAAGCTAGAACGAATATTCCAGAACGCACAATTCGGCTATAAGTGGTATATACGCCGGAAGGAGTTTGCGTCACTAGCAGAACTAATAGAGCTGCAGAAGACCTAGAAAGCCCATCTACTATAACGACAGCTCCCCGATCCGACATCCCCGTGGTGGGAGGAACCCGGATCGTAACCCCCGCAATTTCCACTACAGGTGTGGAAATGTTGGAGAGTGCCCCGCCAGTTGCCCAACATGTGCAAATCAACGGCAGGGAAACGGCAATGGAGGTCGACCGAACTGAGGAATGTCCTGCCTCCCAAAACGTGTAAAATTCGCTCACCAAACCAAACTCGCCCCGTAAACGCAGAACGCTATTATCCGAATCGCCGGAAAAATTGTACATGCCGTAATAGATACCCTTGCGAATCGAAACTTTATCAGAGAAAATTTTATCACCAATGTTCCTTGTGGGTTTCTAATGAAGTCTCACTGTGGAAGTGTATTAAGCAGCAATTATAGATGTATATTTTATGATAATGTTTTGTTATTTAACTTCTTATTAATCTATAATTAAATAAAAAATCATTTTAATATAGTATTAATTTTCAGCAATATAAATATTATTAACATACCTTGAAATATTTACTGCAGACGTAGTGGAATCTCTCACCATCTTCTAAAAGTAATAAGTTTACGTGCTTGGCTTTTTCCTGCGTGCTGAAGTAGTATGGGCCGACAATTATATAATTTTTCAGGCCAAATACATTTGTACTTATTTACGGGTTGTTGATCTCAAAGATTTTAATGTTGTTGACTGAGAAAGGGAAATTTAAATTTTTCAAATTTAAAACAATACTATATTTTAATGTTCTTCTTTAAATTTCTTCTTTTATGTTTGGAACTGTATAAAATGTGTATCTGTTTGATTTAAGATCAACTGAGTATAATGCTGATATTATGGCCCGCTTTAAGCAAAGCTCATCATTATTTTGCATTGATGCAAGCATGCTTTTTCTGGATTGTTGATGGTAAAGGAATGTACTGTGATCCTTTGATACTTTTGTATTGATTAATTTCAAGGCGTGATATTTCAATCACGCTATCACGTTCTTGGAATTAGCTCACCTTTTTTAACAGTAATATCACACTGGTCACTATAACTTTGCTGAATATCATCGGTTGTTGAAGATATATTCAAGATAACAAATTTTGTTTGATGAGATTTTATATCTATAGGGCATGAGTCTTCATCTTCCTTTATCAACTCGTATTCACAAAACAGTGCAATGTTATATTTTATTGCTGAATATTAAATAAGAATTTCTTGGTTTATTCGACCTTAGTTGTAAATATGGTTTTTTATATTAATCAGGCTCTGGGTCATATTATTGAAAAATAAAACTTCTTTCTTTTTGTTTTATTTATTATTGTTTAACATTTTCATATAGTCTGCCTTATTACGGTTGTAGAATTTTCGCCTTCGACTTCGACAGTGTGGACAAGATTAAAGTATAATACTGTGTGGTTCTTTAATCTAGTACAACTTGTCGAAGGCGAAAATTCGACAACCGTAATTAGGCCCATTATTTTTATTCGATATTTCGAACACCTTCGGTGCTCTTCTTCAGGAATTTTTTGAGTAAAGCCGTCTGTTTGTTTACAAAAGAGATTTAAAAGCTTACTTTTCAATAATATGACCTAGAGCCTGATTAATATAAAAAAAACCATATTGCTGAATATTTTTAAATTATATTTTTTATTTTTAAATTATATTTTTAGTGGTTGACACTTTAGCTTTAATTTCACTTTTCAGGTATTAAATTTTTTTATTATTATTTTTAATCATATATGTACGTAACGATACGATTTCTAAATACAGACTTGATGCATTTTACGTCACTATCAGATTTTCTTGCACAATTAATTTTATGCTTATTTGTTCTTAAGCTAGGTACTCTGTTCATCATTTCGTGCGAACTGCTGTCAAAAGTCCATATAAAAAAAATTCATGCGAAATAATTGCGAAATAATATGGCCGAAGTTGTACTCTGTTCCTCTTGTGAAAACATACGAAATGTTTCTGGCAGCATTATTTTTTCAACCACAACATGTTTCTAACAACATATTTTTCAACTGCGAAATAATGTAAGCATCACTTATTTCGTGCGGAATTGCAAACAACAGAAATAACTAAATAACTAAAATAATGGAAAATAGTGTGAAAATAACATAAAATAAAGGTATGGGATTGAATGAGAACGTGTGTCTTCAAAGAGCTCCTCCGCAACAGCTGCAATTTACATTAATTGATACGTTGCAGCTAGGCTTGCCAGATCTAATTTGTCAAAAAGCTTGACATTGACCAAAAAAAAACTTGATTTTAAAAGAAAAACTTGACAAATAAAAACACTCATACTAAATATATAAAAGAGATTTTTAGTTTTTAAAGAAGAAATTCTGGATAATTATTATTGGGAAAATACGAATTGAATTTTAACTTTTACTCGTAAAAACAATTTTGCTGAGAGTTTTTAGCTAGTCTATAATAAATAAATAATAATTTTCATAAATATCTTGACAATTCTTCAAACACATAAGTTTTATTAAAAAAAATAACAGTGAAAACCCGCCTGTATTATTCCACCACGGGTATATCAAGTCGGTTAAGCTGATAGAAGGTTGGCGCTCCGGTAAAACCCCGGCTCAAGCCGAATCGCCACCGCCGCCGACGAAAAGTCCACGACTTGCTTCTCTGGTTCAATGTTGTCAATTTACTAGTGTTGAGTAATGGGGTAAATATCAGTGTTGGCACTTTTAAAATAATTGTACAGAAAGTTATAGTTATTTTTTAAACTATAATTGCACAAAAAAAATATGTATCATATTAGTCTTTAGTTCTATTGATAGTAAAAATATGGGCTTTAGATTTGTTTTTTAGAAATATACACATACTTTTTTTAAGTATTATTACATAGCTAGAATAAATTTGAGAAAAAAATTAACTTACAAAAAAGCTTGACAAATCACTTTTTCACTTGACACTTGACGCGCATTAAAAAACTTGACAATCAGGCCAAATCAGGCCCTTCTGGCAACCCTAGTTGCAGCACAAACTCTTAAAATTATTTTGTTCTCCATTTGTTTTCACACATGGTTTTTGTTTACATAACAAAAACAATGTTGCTTACTTAAAGGCAATAAAAACGTTAAATTTCTTCTAAATCGTAGTGTTGTCACCACTGGCTAATTGTCAAAATTTTCAAACGAAATAATCAATGTTCCTCAACATTTTTCGCAAATTTGAACAGAGTACTTAGCTTTACATGGTAAAACCAATTTGTTTCGGAAATATGCTCCTCATAATCCTTGCAATAAACTTTGGTTTCACCTTCGTATAAGCATTTGCTTGTGAAATTAGTCAGTTTGACAACACTTTAATTATTATTCAACCTATGTATGTACTTATACGTATGATTTTTGCAATAAAATTTATTAATATAAGTAAAAGATAAATTATGTCAGTAAATATGCAAATAACGCACAAAAACATCTATTACAATTTCTTGTTTATTTCCGGAGACCTGTGCCGATTAATTTGAACGATTGCCGCCGGCGATAAAAAACGTGATGGTAACTAAAATCCGGCTGTAAGCCCATAATTGATCGCCTAGCCGCTGAGTTTATATTACTCAAATAGTTTGTTTTTACATTCATTATGGCCAGTTTATGACTTTGTATTTAAATGTTATTTATCCTTAAGTTATATTTAAATAAGAAATTCAGTTTTGCATTACAAACTTAAATAAAACTTAAATAATATTTTAATGACCAACCATGCTGATTTAAAATTTTATTTAACTGCACGTTTCCACGCTCAATATTTATTTCCGAACATAAGTAATAACGTCGGCAGAATGACGTCACAAATATGTTCATTTACAAGCTTATATTTTTAGGCGGAGTACACTTAGTGCACATTGGATATAAAACTAAAAAGTTCGCTGTGAATGAATACATTAGCTTCAGCGTTTTCTGTGCTTGTTTGATTTTTTTTGTTGATCACAAAACTTAGCAGAATGCTAATAAGTAAATATATACATACATATTTGCACCTTTTTTATTTAATTCGCGGAAAAAATAAATGTCAATGACAGCCAAATTTGACAGTTTATTTCCAACATAATTGCTTGAAAATAATTTTAAACAACTATTTCGCAATACATGTACAAATAAATGTTTGTGCAGTCCACACGAGAACTTATTGTGTTGGCAATAGAATTTGACAGTTGAAAACATAATTATTACCAGGTTTATTGCACGTGAAGACCCCCTGTAAGTCGTGCACATATCCATACACAAATATATGATTTTGCTAGCTTGTTGTTGTTTCACGTAACAAAGTAATCAAAAAATTTGCGGCAATTGAAAAATCAACACATTTCGGCGTGAAATTTGGACTTCTTTTATTAATATTTTTCTATTATATATTTTTTTATTGTTTTAAGCTTTTAAAGCATTGCGCAACCTATCACTGTTGTTATTTTCAGCCATTAAAAGAATCCACATTAGAAATTTTTCTTTAATTTTGTTGAACAGCTGTTTACAAAAAAATTGAGAGAATTTCATGATGCTACCATATTTTTATCGTAATTGAATATAAGCAATAATTTAACACTGGAAAACTGAAACTGTATTTAAATGCTACTTACATAAATTTATATGAAAATTAACTAAATGCGTATTTAAATATGAATTCATAAACTGCTCATTAGTTATGTATGTCGTGTGCACGTTGCCGCTATCTACAGGTACAGGTAGTTGAAAAGGTGAATAGAAATATGTTAGGAGAGTTGAAATTTTAATAGCCTGCTGTGTAAAAAAATATGTTTAAGTTAGTAAAATAAAATACAGTTGCGTCAAGCAGAATTTTCTGAATACCACGACTAGGCAACAGAAAATTTTGGCGAGCATAAAGATGACGAGAGTGCCGGACACAAGAAAAGAAATACCGACCAAGCTAGCCCTGGTTCACAGACTTTAACTTTTGCTGCTCAACTCGACAAACAAAAAGGCATGCTTACTCGTGTCCGTTAAAACAAAAAGAAAAAAACACCGGAGGAATACTTGATCAAAAGACGAAAATACATTAAGCATATGCATTGGAACACGTCAAACACATTAGCGAACACGGGAAACCAGTTTAAAAGTCCACGACACGTAAAAGGAATTGAGATTAATTAAAACTATAAAAAAGGATTCGTGGAATAAGTAAATTATCTAAAGCTACCTAGAAGCTAAAAAAGCATTGTTTTTGTTGAACAAATTAAAAATCTCTTAATACTACCTAAAAGCTAAGTATTTAAAAATTTGCCAACTTAAATTATTTAAGACTAGTGTACAAATTTTCATGAATTCTTAAAAAAATTGTGATTTAAGCTTTACCATCTGAAAAAGGCACATCTTTGTGCAAAAATCGTGCTAAGATGTCCTTGGATAATGGTGTTATTTTCTTTTTTGCATTTCCCAAAATTAAATTCCTGTTGTGATTCACAATACTTGATAACTGTAAGTTAACTAAATTTTTTTATTGTTAATGAACATTTTGTAACGGACCTCCGGTTTATCCGGGTTTGAAGCTGGGATAGTTCATCGATGTCCAGGGTCCTCTTACACAAAACTTCACTACTAACACTTGTAGCTGTCTACCTCTTTCTTTTGGGTGGTTTATTTATACGACGATATGTATGTTTATGTGCTGGTTGACCGTAGCGACATGTGACGGCAACTGCTCTACTGACTACTCACTGCTATCAGCCTCTATGCACCGGATTAAAATCCAGCACCTCTACGATCAACGACTCCGGGTAACAACCTCTGGGAGTCCTCCACCTGTGACTCCGAGTAAAAACCTCTGGGTGTCCCGTACGCTTAACCCTGAGCTAGTGCCCTACGACTATATGAGTATCTGGTCACAACAAGGTGGATAAAAACCCACCTTGCCTCTAACTAAATTTCAAATAACGAGGTATTTGTGTTAACCGAATCCCGAATTGTTATTATTTTTTCCCTTTGCACTGCTCGTTGTAATTGCATCTACTTGCACCACTGTTTAAGAAAATAAACACAATTTCCCTTTTTTTGTATTTATTTAATTAATTAATGTTATTTATAATTTTTTTATATTATTTTTACTTCGTTTCACCTCTACACTCACACTACGTTGCCCTGGTCTTACCACTTTGAATGTTTGCCGGAAAAGAGAGCGATTCTATTTATCGTTAGCCTTTTATAGCTTCATCCGACTACAATTGTGTTTGTTGCTTTGCAGCTCGACCCGTTACTGCCGTTCTCTTGCGTGTGTGGCCGATGAGAGCATGTTGCTGTTGTTTGTCATACGTGGTCCTGTATCGTCTTGCTATTGGCTGTTTTTTGTTGACTGCCGATCTGCTCACGTTCTGCCTCTGCTCGCATGTCTGCCGCTGTTCAGCCTCTGCCTCTATTTGCCATTAAACTTAGGGCGATATAAATCAGCCCCCCAATTGAATCGATAAAAATCCGTTCAAACAACGACCCGTGTGGTTCCAAAATTCCTCCAATTTTGGTTCTCACAATTTTTAATTTCCAATTAAAATTTAAGCAGTTCAGTTTATACTCTCATTGAGTGCACACTGAGTTTCAGAAAACGGAAAGCAAATAAAAAAAAACACTTCAAAACAAAATCAAAACTCGTTTTAGTTACGCGTGTAGAAAATAAAAAAAAAATTGGTGACAAATCGCAACCCCCAAAATGGGGGGTTTCCTATTTGATAGGGACAAAAAGGTACTGAACCCCGAATCTCTTTTACTTGTTTTCCTCTTAATGAGCAGGGCTGGAGTTAAAGCGGACAAAGGACTCTCGGACGTATCACCCTTTCTTATTCAACGCTCAATTGATACTGTTGGAGGTAAAGTCAAACTTTGCAAAAAACTAAGGTCAGGACAACTACTTATTCAATGTTTTAATGGAAAACAAGCGAATAAAATAATTAAAATGTTAACATTATCCATTGAAATTTTCGTACAAGTTGAGAAGCATAAATCCCTTAATAAATCTAAAGGAATATTCTACTCCAACGATCTTAGGGAATTGTCTGATGATGAACTTTTTAAAGAAATCAAAGAGCAAAACCCAAATGTCACTGATATTAAAAGATTAAAAAAACGAAACAGCGAAACTAAGGAACTGACAAATGTCGATATTGGTTTGTACATAGTGGCTTTTAATGTATGTGATTTGCCGGAAAGAATTCTGTTGGGATATTTATCAACCCAAATAAAACCTTATATAACAAATCCTCTACGATGCTTTATGTGCTTCCAGTTTGGACACGTATCAGAAAATGCTCATCTGAAGTAAAAGTTTGCCCACATTGTGGCGATACGGAACATACAATTGTGGATAAGACTGGTCATCGTGAAAAATGTGACAAACCGGCAAATTGTCAACAACAACACAACAGCTTTTCTAAAGAATGTGCTATCTATAAAAAAGAATATGCAATTCAAAAAATAAAAATAACACAAAAAACAACTATAGGAGAATCACGATAAGAATATGATAGACAAAACCAACTTCCAACAACATATTCTAATGTTGTAAAATCGTGTAATTGCGAATGCAAATGCCAAGAGATCGAAAACAAAAAACTCACCACTGCAGATAAACAAAATAATAATACAACACCAAAAACAAAGTCTCCCACCTCCCCAGTTCGTCAAATTACAAAAACGGATCAAAAATTGAGTTGTTGCCTAAAAATTTATCAAAGAGAAAAAAACGTGAAATATTAAGCGCAAAAAAAAAGAAGAAAGAAAACTCAACAAACACATCATATATAAAATCGAACGACCCAATTGGAAAAAATGAAATGAATATAGATGACGACATCTCCAGTTGTTCCAGCATTAGTGATGAGTACTCAATATAAAATAATACAATGGAATTGCAACGGCTTTTTAAATCATTTTGATGAAATTAAACTTTTATTACCAAAATTCATCTAGATTTAATCTAGATTTAAATCCAATTATTATTCTAAACTTAAAAACTTCACTTGTTTCTTTAAATATGTTTGCTCTGATACAAATGCCCACGGTGGTACTTGTATTTATCTCAATAATATGTTTGATGGAGAAGAATTACCTGTTATTTCACAACTCCAAGTTGTGGCTATAAAAATAAAATTCCCAATTAATTTTATTATTTGCTCCATATATCTTCCTGGTTCCGAAAATCTATCCAAAAGTGACCTTGACAATTTAATATTACAATTCGACTTTCAATATCTCCTACTAGGTGATTTTAATTCTCATAACCGTATTTGGGGATAAAAAAACCGACACAAGAGGAAATACTGTCGCATCTTTTATAGACGAAAATAATCTCAATATTTTAAATAACATAAACTGCGCAACACATTTTAGTTTTGCATATAAAACATTTAGCAATATAGATCTAAGCCTTATCTCTCCCAACATCCAACATCTGTTTGAATGGAATATAAGTGATGATGTGTATTCAAGCGATCACTACCCAATTATTATTTCAATAAATGGACACTCTCCAAACTTCGAACGAAGGTCTAGTTGGAATATAAAGCGTGCAAATTGGGAAAATTTTAATTGTAGTTTAACAGAAACTTTAGATAGTTTCAGCGACATAAATGTAACCGAAATATATGTTACTACAACAATTTTAAATGCGGCACATAAATCAATACCACTTAGACAGACAAATCATACCAGAAAAGAAGTCCCTTGGTGGAATGAAAACATTAAAATATTAATAAAACAAAGAAGAAAACTGTTAAAGCTATTTAAAAGGAATGCAAGCTCAGAAAACCTGGCTAAATTCCTTAAAACGAAATCGGAGGCACGCAGAACTATTAGATAAAGTAAATGGAATGATTTCTGCGATACTATAAACTTACGAACCTCATCACCTGAGGTTTTTAAAAAATTCGACCCCTTAATGGGGCATCTAACTTTAATAAAATTACAACACTAGAAAACAACAATATTTTACTGACAGATAGAAAAGATATCGTTAACTACTTAGCCAGTGGTTTTGCCCAAAATTCAACTTCTATGAACTACTCAACTAATTTTAGACTTTACAGTAGCACAAATAATTTTCCTATTGAAGTATCAAACAATGATGAACCTTATAATAACAGACTAACACTATCTTAACTAAAATCTGCCCTGAGATCATGTCATGGAACATCCCCGGGGCCAGATAATATTAGGTATGAAATGATTAAAAACCTAGATGGAAAAGCTACACAATACCTTTTAGACTTTTATAACAGTATTTGGGAAAAACAGGTGTTTCCAAGTAATTGGAAAAAAGCTATAGTAATCCCTATTTTAAAACCAGGGAAAGACAGTGCAAATAAAAATAACTACAGACCAATTTCACTTACAAATTGCCTCTCTAAACTATTAGAAAGAATTATTAATAAAAGACTGGTTTATTACTTAGAAAAATATAAAATTTTAAATGTCAACCAATCTGGTTTTAGAAAAGGTAGAGAAACAATTGATAACCTTGCTTTATTACACTCTGACATTATGGAAAGTTTTTCTCAAAAAAAGGTCTTAATAGCTGTATTTTTTGATCTTCGTAAAGCGTATGATTGTGTTTGGAAGCAATTAACTTTAAGAAAATAAATTCGGCAGGAATACGGGGAAACATGGCTGCTTTCATTTCAAATTTTATATATGAGCGTGCGTTTTGTTGCATGGTTGGAAACACAACATCAAGTTATCATCTCCTTGAAAACGACGTACCCCAGGGGTCCGTATTAAGCGTTACACTTTTCCTCCTGGCAATAGATGCTATTTTAAATAACTGTCATAAAGATGTAAAGGCCTTATTGTATGCAGACGACCTTGTTATTTACTGCCCTGGTAAAAAAGCCTCGGCTATAATTAATAAACTCCAAACAACTATTAAAAAAGTTACAATTCCTTTAATCTGTTCATACAACGTTTCGCTACATAAGCAACAGTTTCGGAGTTATAAATAAATGTATGAAGAAGAAAAGTATTTTTTGCCTAAAAAATTGAATTTTTTTATTTTTAATTCATAAAAAATTCAAAACGGTAAAAAAAGTGTCTACACCTAGTACTTTCACGTAAAGTCACATAACCTATGAACAAAATGAGACATAAATCATGAAAATCGATAAACGCGTTTCGCTTTTATTCACAATTAGGTGAAGGTATCTCATTTTGACAAGAATATTGATTTCATGTTTCAATTGTTTCAATGAAAAGCTCTTTTGAAATAGCTCTTTTGCCACAAACGTAACAAAATAAATTGATATTTTCTGGACAATTTCCACTCATTTCGGTTTTATACTTTTATTACTTTTTCGTCACTTTAAAAAAACCGTACTTTACGCGAATTTCGTAACCGTGTCGCGGTTTTTATTAAAAAAAACTAAATTGTTTTTTTGTTTATTAATTTTATTTATTTATTTTATTTAATTTGAAGCTAGGCAACTTCTTGACCGAATGGGAGAAACAAGACTGACTTATCCTAATTACAAGGTTTTCTTATATATTAAAGTTATTGTATTATTTGTTAATAAGTTTATTTAACATTGCATTTTCGTTTGGGAACGGAAATGCTTATTTGACAATATCTATTGCAAATTACTTTCTTAGTGAAAAGTTAGTAAATTTTGGACGGTTGCAATTCTCAGAATTGCGACCGAAAAATATAATTTGTTACATTTCTGCATTTAGTGCTTTAATTTATTAATGAAGTTAATTCTTTTATATTAAATTGGGACGGTTGCAATTCTTGGAATTGCGACCGAAAAACAATTAATAAATTTTACATTTATTTTGTATTAATTATATTGTTAATAACTGTTGGCAAATTACGGTTGCAATTCTTGGAATTGCGACCGAAAAATAGTTTCGATTTATGGATTTAATCATAATTTCTTTAAATAAATCGGAAATGGGTTTAATATTACACTTTGTCTTTAATTATATTTGCAATAAATTCGTCTATAGGGTCGTTCCTAATGTAAGTGTTAGTGCTTGGTTTTATATACTTAACTTCTCCCTCCTTTAGATTAGAATTCTCCTGAATTCTTTTATTTAATTTTATTTTTATCTGTTTATGTTTAGTTAAAATTAACACAATTAAAATAAGTACTACAATTATTATAAAAAAGTTACATCCATATGTTAATTTTGTATGATAATTTAATGCTTTAATATTCTTTACATTATTTTTTTGTTGTAATTCAATTTCTTGAAAAGATAATTTATGTGTAAAATTCTGAGTTCTATTTGGATTTTCGATAATTTGTTTTTCTTTTATATATTCGATAGTATTTGAAAAATAATAGTCTTTAATTCTTATTGAACAATTACTGAAATTTATTAAATAATTTCCGTGTAACATAACTTTTTCGGAATTACAAGTATCATTAACACTGATGTTCATTGCATTCTTAATTATAATTGTATCTATATCCAATTGTATAATTTCAAAATCTTTGTTACTTACTAGTTGACAATTATTTTTTATTATACAATGAGTGCTTAATTTTAAGTCTTTTAAATGTTTATTTTCTTCAAATCTATATGTTTTATTTTCAAACTCGAAGCTTTTTTCTGTAATAGCATCTATTTCGTTATTGTGAATATTGGGTAGTGGAACAATAATTCTTAATTTAACAATTATGAAATTTTTAGGTATTTTTACTCCTAAAACTAAGTATGAGCCATTAACAAATGTTGTACCACACTGTATATATTTCAACTTGCTATAATCGATATTGTATTTTTTAATTTCGTTACTGGTTAGAATACTTGGATGTACCAAACCATGTTTTGCAGAAATTACATTGTCTTGCAAATGCTCTATTCTACTCTTTATTAGTTGTATATTACTTAGTTGCTCTAAATATCTACTTTTATTATTTTCTATTTTTAAAAACTTATTTATAGAATTTAGTTCTTCTTGAATTTTTTGTCTGTCATTTGTAATTACCATCTTTAAATGATTTATAGTTACATTAAAATAGTCATTAATTATAATTTGTTGATTATTGTTGTTAACAATTTCATCAATATTGAACAAATGTTTTTGTATGTTTTGCCTGTCTTCGTCGTCCATAGTCCCAAATAACCATTTTTGTATGTTTCCTATTCCATTGATTAGTCCTCGTCTTTGCCTATTTTGTCTTGGCAATAATGTCAATAATTTATTTTTAGCGTCACTTAGTTCTAAATTAAGCATTTCTTTATTATCAATGTTCATTAATTTTATGTTTTCTGTCATGTTGTCCAAAATGGTTTCTATATCATGCAAATTTATGATATGTAATACTATGTCCGTCTCCTGGACTATTTCCTGATTTTTGATATAAATGTCTACAAATCCTTTTTGTTCTGTAATTCGTTTTGTGTTCATTATCCCTTCAATCGGTTGTGTCCATAAGAGTATCATCAGTATTGTCCATAACTGTAAATTTAAGAGGTCGTTTGATGTTACAATGATGCACTCTCTCTAATTTGGATTTTTTATATTTTGGTTGTTCTTTATGCCTAACTGCCTTGTAGTTCTTAATGAATCCTTCTTCCCTACTTTCGCTGTAATCTTCTCTAGATCTGTTTAATTTCTCAATTATTTATCTTTTATTTTCCTCTAAATTCCTTTTTATTATACCATTTTCAATCTTTCCCAAATGTACATCACTAGGTGTGCATTTAATGCTGGAGTGGTAGCGCTCATTATAGCTTCTAATTGCTTTTTGAATCAATTGTTTTATTGGAATATTTTTCTCTAATTTATATAATATCCTGAATTTTTCGGCTATTGTGTTATGCAAACGCTCTATGTCTGCATTTCCCGTGTGACTATTGGGTTTAGTTAGATGTAATTCAATGTTTTCTTTTTCTAAAAATTCTTTTATTCGGATTGCTTTAAATTCATTGTCTGCCACTATTTTCTTTGGTTTTCCTATTTTGGCAAAATGATCTTCTAATTGCTCGATAAGAGTAACGTGGTTTCTGTCGTTTAGCGGGTATGCCGCCCCAAATTTTGAAAATTTGTCTATTACCGTAAGAAAATAATTCCTTTTCATTACATACGTGTCTATATGAACGATTTCATTCCTTTCTGAGGGTGTTTCTGTGACTAAAAATTTAGATTTTATTGGTTTTCTATCGTACTTTATTTCCTGGCATATCTCGCATTGATTAATTACCAATTGAATTACCTCCATGAGTTTTGGATAGTAAATTTTATTTTTAAGTTGGTTATATGTTTCGACTATCCCTGAATGCATGCTTTCCCTAACGTGATACAATGATATTTGCTTGACTGCTTCTACTTCTGTTTCTATATCTCTAGCTCTTGTAGTACACTTAGTGAAATTAATTTGTTTGTCGTTGGAAAACATTTCTATTAATTTTTCTTGGACTATGTTGTAGCTTCTGTCTGAAATTTCAGAAAATATTCCTATTTTACCTTTAGTAATATACCTTCTAAATATTTGTCCCATTACTTCAAAATCACTTTCCGCTATATATATTATCCTTTTTCCATGTAATTCCTGTAGTTCTTCAACTTTATTGTTTGTTAATATAATTTGTGTCTTATACTTGTTTACTATTTCTTCCTTAATGTAGAAATGATCGTGCAAATTTTCATCTGCTGAATGGATTGTTGCCATAGAGACATTTTCGTCCTCCATATTATCTATTATTTTAAAATCTGATTCATTATCCCAGTTTTCCCGAACATTTTTTTCATTAACATGTTCCAATCTACTTAGGAAATCGGCGACTCTATTCTCTTTTCCTTTAATATACTCGACCGTAAAATCATATTCACCCAATTTTAAAATCCATCTTTGATGTCTTGGCGACATGTCCTTTCCTTTGTACTTTGCATGTAAGAACTTAATTGGTTGGTGATCCGTTAAGATCTTAAATTTTCTCCCGTAAAGATAAGGTCTTAGGTAATTAACGCTCCATAATATTGCCAAGAATTCCTTGTCCGTTGCTGCGTAATTTCTTTCATGATTATTTAAGGTTCTTGAGATGAAACAGACCGGATGTCCTTCTTGTGATAGAACGGCTCCAATCGCATAATTGGAGGCATCTGTGGTTAATGTGAACATTTTTCCAAAATCTGGATATCTCAAAATGGGATGACTACTAATCAATAATTTTAATTTTTCAAATGCTTCTATATATGTTGGGTCGTTTATGTTTACTTTTATGCCTTTCTTTAGATATTTTGTAATAGGTTGGGCTACCTTCGCGTAATCTTTTATGAATTTCCTATAGTAACCGGTGAGCCCAAGGAAACTTTTAATTTGTTTCTCTGTTTTTGGTAACGTGATTTCCTGAATTATTTTAATTTTGTTAGGGTTTGGTTTTAGTCCGTCTTTTGTCAAAATATGTCCCAAAAATGCCGTCTCTTTTTTTAAAAAATTGCACTTGTCCATTTGAACTTTTAAATTAGCTTTTTCTAATGCCGTAAAAATCTCCGTGATCGCCCTTATATGTTCTTTCAATGAGGTGCTGAATATCAATATATCATCCAGGTATACTACGCAGGTTTTGTTTATGAATTCTCTTAGGGTCTCATTCATAAGCCTTTGAAACGTCGCTGGGGCATTTTTTAAACCGAAGGGCATCCTTACGAATTCATACAATCCATGTGGTGTCACAAATGCGGTCTTCTCTCTATCTTGTTCCCTGACCAAAATCTGGTGATAACCCTTCGCTAAATCCAGAGTGGTGAAGTATTGTGCCCTGCCTAGTTTGTCCAGAATGGAGTCTATATTTGGTAGTGGAAATTTATCGTCGATAGTTATTTCATTTAGTTTCCTGTAGTCCACCACGAGTCTATATTTCTTTTCTCCTGAATTATCTAGTTTTTTAGGCACCACTATCAAAGGGCTTGCATAACGTGAAGAACTTTTCCTAATTATCCCCTGTTCTTCCATTTCCCTTATTTGTTTTCTCACTTCTGCCTCGTGTTGGGGTGGATATCTGTATAGTTTTGAATTTATTTGTTCTTCGGTTGTTGTCCTAATTTCATGCTGTATTTTCATTGTACTAGTTAATCTATCTCCACTTTGAAGAATAATTTCTGGAATCTATTTAATGTTTTTAAAATTTCTCTTTTTTCTTCTTCATTCAGGTGTTCTAACTGAATTCTGTTTTGAAGTTCTCTAGAAAATTCTATTGCTTCTAATGCACAGATCTCTAAATTATTATATGGATTTATTAGAAAATTTGTTACTTTATCATTAAATGAGATATATCCGTCCTCCAAATTTACCATTGTTTTAAAACAATTTAACAAGTCGATTCCTATTATAAATTTATATCTTCGTCCCTTTAATTCAGCTACTTTCCATCTAACCTTCGTATAATGGGGTATATTAAATTCGTCGGGTGCATCCGTCACGACTTCATATCTAATAAAATCTTTTTTGTTAATGGTACTAAACTTTATTGGTTCTTTTAATAAATTTTTTCTAAAATCTTTAACGTTACTGTCTATTAAACTAACACTCGCCCCTGTGTCTATTAATGCGTCATATATTTTTCCTCTTATTTTAATGTTTATGATGGGTAAAAAATCTGAGGTCGTTTTGAAAAAAACTGATCCTGGCTTTGTTGGGGTTGAGCCATGTTACTACAACATGGGTCTGGTCCCGAGTGTCTTGCCAATTGATCATATTCTTCTCTTTGATTATTACTTTCAAAGAATCCGTTTTGTT
The DNA here is from genome assembly GCA_956483585.1 of Gymnocheta viridis. Taxonomy (NCBI): domain Eukaryota; kingdom Metazoa; phylum Arthropoda; class Insecta; order Diptera; family Tachinidae; genus Gymnocheta; species Gymnocheta viridis. The sequence continues at coordinate 35,030,946 of OY101443.1, forward strand.
CTTGCCTAGGTTGCGTCAAGCGATATTGGCTGACGTCAATTCTAGGGTTTCCTAACTGGGCGGTTCTCTGATTATTAGTATTTACTTGATTATTATTATTTACTTCATTCACTTGCTTATTAAATTGAATATTATCTATTTCCATAGGTTCATCTTGCCTTTGCCTGGCCTGATTCCAACGGTTTTGACTTTCGTATGGCCTAGGGTTTCCTGCTTGATTAAACCTTTGGGAGTTTCCTGACGTTTTATTATAATTGTTATTATTATTAGTTTGTGGAATTCTATAGCGTCCTGAATTATTAAATTGTTTGTTCCAATTATTCCAATTGTTATTATTCCTGTTATTATTCCTATTATTATTATTATCATATTTCCTAACGTTATTATAATTATTACGATTGTAGTTTTCTATACGTTCTTGCGTATAATTATTATGTTTATTCTTGTAGCTTTGGTTCATATTTGAATCGTATTTAGTATTTTTGAATTTCCTATATTCTTGCCTAATGCAGGCATCTTCGAACCTTCTTCTCGTCAAAATTCTAAGTATGTCATTAATATTGTCCACCTCATAAATTTTGTCCAACAATACACCTTGAGTCATTTCCTTCACGGTATTGACTAAAAGGCTATCTATGTTCGATAAGTCAATGTAATGGTCGTCCTGGTAATATATGATTAATTCGTCTGAATTATACTTAATGTTTTGTAACTCTATTATAAGTTCGCTTACCGAGTGTACCTTTAGGTTGGCTATTATTTTATATAGATGGTGTGGTTCCACGTTGGGTCGGTACCTTAATTTTAGTGTCTCCTTTATTACGTTCCAATTGTCTGGTGTAGGTATATTGATGATGATGTCCTTGGCTTGTCCTTGGATGACTTTATAGAATATTATTCGGACCACTTCTTTTTTTAAGTTTTCGTCCGAAATTGTCGAAAGCAAATACTCGATGCTGCTGAAGAAACTATTTATAGTCACCTCCCCTGTTCCAGTAAAGGTTGGCAGATGATTTACCATCTTAAAAATGTTGTCCCTCATAAGGTTGGATTGGTTTAATGGTTGTTCTTGCTGTTGCTGTTGGTTTCGTTGTTGTTGTAACTGTTCATTTTGTTGTTGCAAATTTATATACGCTTGGCGTAATTGCTCCAGTTGTTGGTCTTTTATGGCCAATTCTTCGGCCACGTTCACAGATGCGATGTGAGACCGTTCCTCCATTCTTCGTTGTTGGTCGTATGCTTGTTGCCTTTTTGAATACAGCTTGCCTTTTATTTATTGGTGTCCACTGATTTTTATTTTTCAATTTCAACTAAATTAAGTTTTGTATCTTAATTGTGTCCACTGATTTTTATTTTTCAATTTCAACTAAATTAAGTTTTGTATCTTAATTGTGTCCACTGATTTTTTTTGTTCAATTTCAACTAATGGTGTCCACTGTGCTAAGTGTTCACTGCACTAATATTTTTATTATTTTTAATTTGCTTGATTGTGTCCACTATTTTTTAATGTCCACTGAATTAAGCGTTCTAATTAATTGTGACCACTACTTTTAATGTTCACTGAATTAATTTATTTAGTGTTATTATTTTATAATCTTCTAGGATTCACAAGATTCATTTATTTTTATTATTAAGGATATTCGTTTGTTCGATCACTGGATCCTGTCTACTGACTTTGAATCCTACCGACTGCGCCAATTTCATAACCGTGTCGCGGTTTTTATTAAAAAAAACTAAATTGTTTTTTTGTTTATTAATTTTATTTATTTATTTTATTTAATTTGAAGCTAGGCAACTTCTTGACCGAATGGGAGAAACAAGACTGACTTATCCTAATTACAAGGTTTTCTTATATATTAAAGTTATTGTATTATTTGTTAATAAGTTTATTTAATATTGCATTTTCGTTTGGGAACGGAAATGCTTATTTGACAATATCTATTGCAAATTACTTTCTTAGTGAAAAGTTAGTAAATTTTGGACGGTTGCAATTCTCAGAATTGCGACCGAAAAATATAATTTGTTACATTTCTGCATTTAGTGCTTTAATTTATTAATGAAGTTAATTCTTTTATATTAAATTGGGACGGTTGCAATTCTTGGAATTGCGACCGAAAAACAATTAATAAATTTTACATTTATTTTGTATTAATTATATTGTTAATAACTATTGGCAAATTACGGTTGCAATTCTTGGAATTGCGACCGAAAAATAGTTTCGATTTATGGATTTAATCATAATTTCGTTAAATAAATCGGAAATGGGTTTAATATTACACTTTGTCTTTAATTATATTTGCAATAAATTCGTCTATAGGGTCGTTCCTAATGTAAGTGTTAGTGCTTGGTTTTATATACTTAACTCGCGTTCCGAGATACTTGTTGAATGACAAAAAACGATCACTGAATACCTAAAAATACTACTTAAGTTTCAATATTTTACTGAGAGGTTTTTATGAATTCGCGCATCTTTTAAAGGTGGCTATATACCTGATTTGTGTGCGTTTTAAATTTTTCGAAACGTTCTAAAACATGACCACTCATAAATGTGGGTGCAATTTGTGTAAAAAAATCATGAAGGTAGCCAACGGAAAAACCCCAAATAATTAAAAAAGTGCACTTTCCTTTTTTCCTTTTAATTGCCCACGCACATTTATGACCGTTTCCTAGTTTGTTACCGCTACCATAAAAATCAAATTTTTGTTTACTTTTTTTTAAATTCTGACAATCATAAAAAAAAGTCATCAAATTTTTTCCAAGGAATTTTGAGCATATCTCGAGCAAATTTTTGAAATTCATACCTTCACTTAATTGTGAATAAAAGCGAAACGCGTTCATCGATTTTCATGATTTATGTCTCATTATGAACATCTTAGCACGATTTCTGCACAAAGATGTGCATTTTTCAGATGGTAAAGCTTAAATCACAATTTTTTTTAAGAATTTATGAAAAATATTTTTAAAATAAACAAAAAATAATTAAGTTTTAAATGTCATACTTTTTCTCGTTAAAAATTTAAACTCAGAAAGTATTTCAGTCAATTTTATTTAAAAGTTAAATCTTAACAGAGCTTCGTGTTAATGAATTTTCACTAACCAAAGTTTTGAGTTTAGTGTTAACTTCTAGTTAACTTTTTTTATGTTAACGGCCCTAAGACGTAAAACAATTTAAAAATTTTAAAAAATCTACCTAAAGCTTAGTGTAGACAGTATGTTGAATCAACATAAGTATGTAGGCTTGAAAATAATAACAAATGCCCCTATCACCATATTCAATACATTTGGCGTCTACATGATATGCTGAAAGTAGCAAATTTTTTGATGTCAGCATATGTAAACAAATGAAATGTCAACATAGGAGTTAGCATACGATTTTTGTGTTTATACGATATGTTGAATTTTATGTAGTGCTACATATACTGAGTCGTATAAACATTTATTTGTGAAATTAGTGACTTTGATAGCACTTATTAATTATTACTCAACTTATGTACTTACATATACATACGTATAATTTTTGTAATAAAACTTATTAACATAAATAAAAAATAAACATAAATGAAAGATTAAAAGTGAATAGTAAGTAGTGTTTTTGCATAAGCTCCTGTTTAAATACATTTTTATAGTGAAAAAGCTTTTAAAAAAATTTTACGAACAAAGAAATATAAACTTTCCTCATAAACTTTGAATGTGAGAGCAATCATTTCAAATATAAAATTAAAAAAAATTAAAATTTTTCATGAACATGATAGAACATTCATGTAAACGAGTATTAAAATAATGTGCTGAATTGAGGATAAAGCCTCTCTTATCAATTGATTTTTTTTCATTTCTTAATGCTCGGACGCGTCCCCGGGTGGCGGATAGGGGAGACATGGTAAGGATACAGGTGATACACTGACACAGGGGTCACCTGAGATCATTATCATAGCTCGGGCACGATCCAAGGACATGCGCCCTTCACACCAATGCGTCGCGCGGACTTGGATCGGAACTAGGTCAATACACGCTAGGGCCTACCTACGGGGTCCAATCGGCGAGAGCGTACATTACTTTTGATGACGCAGGAGTCGGTTGACGCTAGTATCCTTAACAGCCATCGAGTAATTTCGGAGGTTGGTAAGGAGGCTCAGGTGGGTTAGAGTCTCCCAGGATGAACCCCGATCAAGTTCATCATCCCACCCATGGATGAGCTCGTGGTCGGCTTCATTAGGAAGGATTCAGACGTTCTGCACGAGACACTAATAGGTGGTCGTGGGGATCGCCTGGCTCCTATAGGGATGACATTACACTTTTGGAAGGAAGTCCCCAGACCAGGTCTTTTCCCCACTAAGGAGAGAATACCTGTTTGGGAGGGTAAGCCTAATTCTGAAGTGCCAAAGTGCATTTGACCCGCGGACCAAAACTAACAACCACTTGTAAGGTTAAGGTGAACGGGAGTTGTGCCGAAGACCTGAATGACTAGTTAGTGGATAAAGAAGACTAGTTGCTAACAGCCCCCCTCCGATGCCAAGGCACGGGTCGGTAGTAACTAAAAATTGCCTAGTCCATGCACGCCGCCTATACATGGATGGTCTATCCCCTTGCGGCCTACTCGTGGGAATCATATGAATAACACAAATAAAAACAAAAACAACAGCAAAACAACAACTGCAGTTGGTCAGCTGGGGAAACCCAAACTGGCCGATTGCTCAAAACGTTCGGCTCTTCCAGCAGGCAGAGTCAGAACCATGCGCAGTGTGTCTATGGACGAAAGTCCTAGTACATCAACTGCATGCAAACTACGCGCTGACAAAAAATCAGCAGCTAAAAATTCGGGCACGCCGGCTGGAACACCACCAGCTGCGCCACAAGTGTCTGCAAAACTAATAACTGTGGGTGTACCAGCTGATACCCCAGCTGCGCCACAAGCACCCTCCACTGCGGCAGTGCCGGTTGGCTCAAAACCAACTGTAGTACAGGCACCCGAATCTCTGCCACGCAACCACCCTGTGCGCAAAGCCTTTTATGAATTGCGCGCTGCTCGACGATACATCGAGCAGCTGGGCAACAAACCGGCCAAGAACATGACCAGTGAGGAGAAATCTTCTCTGGCATGGGCTAGGTCCCACTTAGCTGCAATAGACTGCTCTAACCCTGAAAGTGGTACTAACACACCATTAGTATCTGCCGCGACCAAGCGGCAACGATCAGGGGAGGAGCTGCCCAACCAACGAATGCAGCCATCGAGCAAGCGCCCCAGGCAGGTAGATACCCGGGTCATAAATAGACCTTACAGCGAAGTCGCCAAAGACCCGCTGTTAAGAGCTATTATTGACAATAGTAACAGCGACGGAGCAATCGATCATGAAAAATGGGGATTGATCTGTCAAAAGTTGCTGGAAATCTAACTGCAGGATCTCAGTGAGAACCTGGGCCCCTCGCAATAATGTAAGGACAGCGGCTGGTTTCAAGGACATGTGAAACTAGTGTCATGCTCGGATGAGAGGTCGGCATCCAAGCTCAAGCTCACTAGGGGAAGTGTGACCCGGTGCGAAGTTGAAACTGGTCTCGGTCGACGAGATACCGCGTTGGCCGAGGGCAGTAACATTCATCCCCGCTGAACCACACGACCCTACGGCAATCCTCAACATCTTCCGGAGAGCGAACCCTGATCTGCCTACCCATGATTGGAGGGTTATCAGGGTGCACGAACCGGTTAGTGCACAAAGGAAGGTGCTCGTGGTCCTTAATAAGGAGACGTTGTCGCTACTTCGGGATAGGCAGGGCCTGGTATACTATGGCTTTTTAGGTATCAGGCTCCGCATATTCCGAGGTGATGACAAACCCGATCCCGAAATTTCCAGCAGCCAACTGGAGCCGCAGGCTGAGGACTCGGGAGGCAATGCCCACTCAGAGGCCGTAGTTGAACCTGAGGGATCAGTTGCTTCAGGATGTTCCCAATCAGACACAGGTCTGGTGGGGGATCTCCTGGAGCAACTGGTTTTCGGTGAAGACGAGGATGCTCTCCTGGACCCAGGTCCAGAGGAAGCAGAAATTGTTATAAATTACGACCCTGATGGCTACAATGGTGAAGATCTGTCAAATTAATCTTCACCACTCCAAAGCAGCATCAGCTGTATTAATCCTCCGCCTAATAGAAAAAGGGGAGGACATAGCGCTAATCCAGGATGAAGATACAGTAACTGCAGCTTGGGAGACAGGAGACTCCACGATGTGGATTCTCTCCTGCTATATGGCTCATGACCACATGGACCCACCACCGCACAACCTGGTCCAGAAAGCGACAAGAGCGGCAAACGCGGAAGGCATCCCTACTATACTGGGTGCAGACGCTAACGCACACCATCAAATCTGGGGTAGCACAGACAGCAACACTAGAGGTGAGTGCATTTTTGAGTTTCTTCTAGACAATAACCTAGTTGTACTAAATCAGGGCTCAGAACCCACCTTCGTAGTCTCAAACAGGCAGGAGGTATTAGATTTTACACTTATTAGTGCGAGACACGCTCAGTTACTTCAGGATTGGAAAGTCTCCGAAGACTGTTCATTTTCTGATTACCGCTACATAGAATTTTCTGTCAGCAAAGAAAGTAGAAGTACTACGTTCTAGCTAAATAGAAGGAGAACGAACTGGGAGGAACATAGTCGGATCCTAGCCAACCTTATTCCGCAACCTCCAGTCATAGAGGAAGCGGAGGACATTGACAAGGCCGTAGATGAACTGACTGATGCGTTTGCGCAAGCAACAAGTGCATCTTGCAGACTATCTGCACAACGCCCTAATCGCAAACCACCCTGGTGGTCTGCCTCCATATCCGAAACTCGCAAGAATTGTCGTAGACTTTTCAATGAAGCAAAGAGAACAGGTAACTGGACACTCTACAAGACTTCATTAAACCGTTTCAAAAACCAAGTCAGGAACGCAAAGCGTAAGTCGTGGAAGGATTTCTGCAGTAGTGTAGAAAGCACTTCTGAGACTTGTAGGCTGCGAAAGATTCTAGCCAAACAGCCGTCGGTGCCTAGTTATATTCAAAAAACTAATGGCAGGTGGACCATGTCCGGTTCTGAATCTTTAAAGATCCTCATGAACACCCATTTTCCAGGATGCCAACCCCTTACGGGAACACGTATTGTGACTCCCCCTACTAGCCAGTGCCCTGCCTCACTGAATATTACCACGGACAGGCTGCACTGGGCGATTAAAAGCTTCCATCCGTTCAAATCACCCGGACCGGATGGGATAATTCCCGCAGATCTCCAACACAACTTGGACCTAGCAACCCCCTGGCTCATAAATATATATCGAGCCTGCTTATCCTGGTCATATATACCGTACCAATGGACCAAATGCAATGTAACCTTTATCCCGAAAGGGGGTAAAACATCGCACACTAAAGCAAAGGACTTCAGACCAATCTGTCTAACTTCCTTTCTTCTAAAGACATTGGAGAGACTGATAGACGCTCATATTAGAACTAGCATTGACAGTACTCTTCTTTCGACCTCTCAGCATGCCTACACCAAAGGCAAATCGACTGAGACGGCTCTACACTCGCTCGTTGGATACATAGAGAAATAACTCGAGCATAAGAACTATACACTGATCGCCTTCATGGACATAGAAGGCGCTTTTAATAATGTCGATACCGCTGCCATAGTGCAGGCGCTAATGGAATTAGGGGTTGACAAATCGATATATCAGCTGATCAAAAACATGCTCTTCTGCAGAACAATCACATCCACTATGGGGGCGGTTAGCGTCACCAGGCAAGCCCGTAGAGGCACGCCCCAAGGTGGAGTGCTATCACCCCTCCTATGGAATATGGTCATCAATGCTCTGCTTTTAGAATTGGACTCCATGTGTGTTAAAACTGTCGCATACGCAGATGATGTGGCAGTAGCAACATCTGGTTTTCATTTAAACACGTTATCTCATCAGCTGGAATCCGCGCTCAGGAAGGTCAGTAGTTGGTGCTCACTGAGCGGCCTGAGCGTAAACCCAGCCAAAACGGAACTTGTACTCTTTTCCAGAAGATACAAGATTCTCTCCTTCACTCCACCAAAACTAAATGGTGTGATCCTAACCCTCTCGGATTGCGCCAAGTATTTAGGAGTTATCCTGGACAGAAAACTTTCCTGGAAAGACAATCTTCAGGCAAGAGCAGCGAAAGCCCTAACGGCTATCTATACATGCAAAAAAGCCATAGGCTCTACCTGGGGCATCAGTCCTAAGGGAGTTAGCTGGCTACAGAAGGCGGTCATAGAACCGATACTTTTCTATGGCGTATAGGTCTGGTGGAAAGCACTGGACGATGCGACCAATATCGCTCTGATAGAGAGGATTCTCCACACCATAGCAATTATGATAACTGGTGCCCTCAGATCTACGCCGACAAAGGCCCTCTTCGCTATGCTAGGCTGGCTTCCAGTAGACCTGCTGGCAAAAAAGTTGGCACTTCGCACAGCTATTATACTAAACATAATTGGCGCATGGTCCCATAGGCCACGAGGCCATGCTAGCATTTTAGGGACCAGGCGTAAATATTCCTGGTCTCATTGACTACTGCAGTCCGAGGCCCTTCTTCGAAAGGAAATTTCAATTCAACTTGTCGGAGGGCCTTCCCCTGCAACCCGGAGACCTTCTTATCTACACAGATGGCTCCAAAAGGGGAACGAGAGTTGGAGGAGGTGTATACATTGAAGAATCTGGAGTCAGAATGTCCTTCAGAATCCCAAACGAATGTAGCGTTCTACAGGCAGAAATATCTGCAATTAAAAGAGCAGCAAACTGGTTAAAGTTCTATGGTATAACGAACAGACGTATCCATATCATAACAGATAGTCGACCTGCAATCAGGTCCCTTATAGGTGTGTATTCAACATCCAATCTAGTTCGAGAATGTCGCACGATCCTTAATGAGGTAGTGAAGGGTCATGGGACCACTCCGGGCAATATCATTGCGGACATTCTGGCAAAGGGTGGTACCACGCTTGCGGATGTTGACATTGACAACTTCTGCGGTATTCCACTCTCTTCCTGCTGGAAAAACATTGACATAGCCCTTATGCAGGCGGCTCAGAATAGATGGCACACTGAGTCGACCTGCCTTATAGCGAGAACACTCTGGCCTTATATTGACACTGCTAGAACAAAGCAACTCTTCGGGTTTTCAAGAAAACAACTGCGGTTCCTTGTGGCCACACTCACAGGGCACTGCACCTCCGGAACCCATGCTAAAAGGATGGGTATCCCCCACAATGACTATTGCTTCAGCTGTCAGGACGAGGAGGAGGAAGAGAGTATTACTCATCTACTCTGCCTCTGCCCTGCACTGGAGAATAAACGCCTTCGTTTCCTAGGCAAGAGACGCTTTAATAGCCTTTCGGAGCTGTCGGGCTCAAGTCTCAAAAACATCAGCTCCTTCATTGGGAGCAGTGGTTGGTTCTCTCGCTGACTCCCCCATTTGGTCGTAGACTACACGATCCTTCCTTCACGGAATCTACATCTCTCCTCTTCCCTTTTACTCTACATTTCTACATTTTCACTGATTTCCATACTATGCTCTCCTCTACACCATTTTTCAATACTTTTACTTAATTTCTTTTATAATCATTTCTTTTTTCCCTCTTTCCTTCAGGTAAACACAAAGGGATCATAATTAATTTGGACCCAATTGGGCTGGTACTCTTTCCTAGTTTTTCACCGGCGACCTGTCAACCTAACCTAACCCAAAGCTCGGTTAAGCTTCTTACATTTAAGTGAAAGCTTTTTTGGATCCTGTATATAACTATAGAACGTATGTTATATCCGTTAATTTAAAAACTTACAAGTGTGACTATATTAATAGCATGCAAAACAACACACCTGGCTCATTTTCTTTAATTTAAAATAACAAAAATTGATAAAAATCAGACGTTTGTGTGTGATCGTAAAAGGTTTGAGTGGGAAAGAAATATAATCTCCTCTATAAAACAAGCATTAAAAATAACAAATATGTATATACTTACTGAAAATAAACGTACTATCAATCTATGTATAATTTAAGAAAGAAGAATAAAACAACCCCCAAAGTTATCAAGAAGATAAAATCAAAAAACAAAATATTAACAACAACAACTCTTTAGCAACAGTTATGAATAACAACACAAGCAATACAACAATACCAACAAATATTAATGCATCCACGCATGAAGACTCTACTCTTCTTGGCCCTGCATGCAGAACTCCACTTTTAATTAACACCGACTCACCTTTTAAACTTGTAACAATAATGGATAAAAGTTTTGTAACGGCAAAAGTCGCAACTACTCATTTGTTATTCAACCCATGAATTCATTATTTTATTTAGTTATTTTAGTACTAATACAGATGCAGAAATTGTCATGTATTTAGTAATTACGTATTATTTAATTTGGATATTAATAACACTGGAATTGATTATTTTATTTATTAATAACCCTGTAATAAATTATCAGGTAAACATTTTAGCATTTATTATCCTCTTCCAGATAGAATTAACAACCATGAATTATTAAACATAGTGCTGGCAAATTCTACTACTTTTCATTACTCAATAATATTCAATACTTTTCATTTGGGTACTCAATACTACTCGATACTTTCAACGGATTTTTTTAATTTGTAACGCATAGTTTTACCTGCAAATTGAAGTAGTTTCTTCAAAAATTAAATATAGATCTTCAACTATTATTGGTTTTGTATGTCTTTTATTATTAAATAAAAAAAATGTAAAGCTAACTTTTAATTCAACGTTAAGAACAACTTAAGAAATAATTTAATTTTTCTCAAAAAAAAATATTTAGTTGTGGTTTGCTTAAAGAATCTTACACCTAGTTGTCTTTTTATAAGGTGATGTATGTATTTTTATCCACTATTTTACCCAATCAAATTGCTTAAAAATACAACTCTGAAAGTATCGAGTAACTACTTTTGAGTATTGAGTAACCAAAAAAAAAGGAAATACTCAATACTCGGTACCAACTACTCAGTACTTTGCCAGCACTAGTACACAGCAATGTAAAGGGCAGTCTTTGCTTGGCTATCGTCAAGGTAAGGCAGAGTGTTTGAACGAGCCTCTGGGTACGAACAAACATTTTGGCAATTACTACAAAGCTTTAGCTTATAACGATAGTCTTAAGACGGCTCAACCTGTAATTAGGCGCACACGATCAATTCTACGGGCCTCTTATAACGATAGTCTTAAGACGGCTCAACCAGTAATTAGGCGCACACGATCAATTCTACGTGCCTCTGGGTGCAGACAAGTTGCTCCTCTTAAAACGCACATTGAAACCGGTTTAGGCGCAGACGATCAACTCTACAGACCTCTGGGTACGGACAAGTTGCTCCTCGTAAGAAGCATTTAGAGATCGGCCTACTGAACTTCGAGTGGTTTTTGTACTTATTTTTCTAATTAAATCCACTTCTCTTATAAAGTAGTGTAAGAATGAAGAGTAAATCTATAATTGTAAGCGAACGTGGTGAGTTTTTGTATTTATATTTCTCTCTAGGTCTCAAAAATTAAACACATTTTCGCGACGAACGCTGCACATCGGCGAGTTCCACCCCAGCAGGAATATAAGTTCGTTACAGATTTGAAAAACTCACAGAGGAAATAGAACAAGCCATGCAAAAATACTAGGAAGAAGTCTTAAATTATCTAGATTAGAGGTTTTTGTCTTTAAAAAATGAAATATTTGCTGTCTCTGAAAGAGTTGCTGCTCTTGAAACAGTAGCATCTGAATTGAGTATGCAGGAGGAAATGAAAAATCTTAAAACTAAAATTAAACATATAGAAAATAATATTGTGGCTAGTGAACTTTGTTTAAATGAAATACCATACTATGAAAATGAGAATCTTATGGATATCTTTTGTGCCATCTACCATTAGCACCACAGTTCCTGCTATAAAATATATTTATAGGTTGCAAAACCATAACAACAAACAAAAAAACAACTCATTGGTATCATTGTTAAGATGTGGTCCCCCTATGACAAGAGCTTCTTTATGAAATCTTTGGCAAATTTTAGGAAAACAAATAAAGAGTTTGTCTTTCGCATGAGACACATTGGGCTTAACTCCAATAATAGGTTTTACGTTAATGAAAACCTTACTAAAAGTAATTTTAAAATTTTTCGCAGATGAACAGTTAAAAAGAAACAAATTATACATGCTTTTGCCATGCGTGGCTTCGCCTACATTAAACCGATGAAATGCCATCAATGCAAATTTTAATACACAAAAAAGTCTCAATCTTTTTTAAATTCTGCATCTATTCAAATTAACCTTAATTCAATTTTAATGTATAACTTCTTTTTCAACACCTTTTTTAACGATTTATTTTTTGACTGCGTTGCAACTGTATCATACATTTATGTTCTGTTCGGGTAATTATCGATCACAATAATATTAGAGTACTCTCTAGACAAAAAACTGGTCTTAAAATAGTTCGTCTCAATGCGCAGAGTTTGAATAATAAAATGGATGAGTTTAGGTATTTGTTTCCTGCCTCAGGCGTTGATATTATTTGTGTATCGGAAACTTGGTTTCCGGTTGAGGTTCTAGACTCTATATTTGATTTATCGGGCTACAGGCTGTTTCGTTTTGATAGGAGAGTCTTAGTTGATAACATTGAAACTATGCCTCGAGGCGGTGGAGTGGAAATTTATGTTCGTGATGGCATACAATGTAACCGGAAATTAAGATCTGACAGCTTTAATGAAATCGAATATGTCTTCCTTGAGATCTGTATTTCAGACGGTAGAAAAATTCTATTGGGTAGTATATAGGGCTAACAACAACATGGATTTTGATCCCTTTATTACCACTCTTGATATCATCATTGCTGGTAATTTCAATAATAACTTATTATTTAATAACCCATTAGTTAAACCAGTGAAAGCTCTTGACTTATACCCCGTAAACATTTGCACACCAACACTTTTTCATACTACATCAAATAGTTTGATTGATCTTGTGTTTGTGAACCACAGATCTAAAGTCCTACTGTATGATCAACTTTCAGCATCAGTTTTTTCGAAACATGATAATCTTTTTCTGACATATGATTTTCCTGAAAATAATCCGGGTACCTACATTTCTTTTCGTGATTTCCGCAAAATTGATTATACTTTGATCAATCACTCCATTGATGGCATATACTGGGATTGCATATATGTATACTATAGGAGATGTGGATGATCAGGTAGATTTTGTTCAGGAAAATATTAATTGCTTATTTGATCAGTTGACTAAACTTGTTAAGGCTAACGAACAACCTTGGTTTACTCCTGAAATAAAGCTTTTAATAAGAAAACGTGATGAGGTATATTCTCGATGGAAGAGATTCAAAACGGATGATCTTAGGGCTCTTCATAGGTCCCCTCGTAGAGAGGTTGCAAATTCTATGTTTTATCAGAGAAAGTTTACCTCCGCGATCGATAGTAGGTCCAAGTGGAAGGAGATACGTAAAATTGGTATCAGACGGAATGGTTCTCCTTCAGGTAATCATGACGTCGATGCAAATCAGCTGAATGATGTATTTTTAAACATAAACGCTACACCACAACATAAGAACCTCTATGACGATCTTTGCCACGTTTCTATAGCAAACCGCTTTAGCTTCCACTGTGTCGATCAGTCTGAAGTTCTTGCTAGCTTTAGGGCAGTCAAATCAGATGCTATTGGAATGGATAATATTAGCACCATAGTTTTGATAATTTTTATTACTAGGCTATTGTCTTACTTTACGCATATATTTAATTCGATTCTCACGAGATCCACATTCCCAAAAAATGGAAAATTTTTTAAATTATCCCTATCCCAAAGAGTAATAATGAATTTCGACAAATTGCTATACTGCCGTTCTATTCAAAGTTATTGAGAAAATAATAAGTGAACAAATGAGTAATTATCTTACCAAAAACAACTTGTTATCTGACAGGCAATCAGGGTTTAAGAAAGCAAGAATTTGTATTACAGCATTGATGGATATAGAAGAAGATCTAAGGTCCAAGCTTTATGATAACATGGTGGCCTTCTTAGTTCTTCTCGATCATAGTAAAGCATTTGACACAGTAGATCATTCGATTCTAATTTCAAAACTTCGTAAACTGTTCAATTTCTCGAGTACTGGTTCCAGTGAACACTATCACGCTACCACGGACTAGGGGAGGGACTCAGCGGCCGTCAACATCTGGCTGCTACTGGATGTTTAAGCAATCGAACTTTTAAGCACTGACACTGTAGAATAATTAAATGCTACACGTTGAATATTTAAAAAAACACGATTTATTTTAACAATTTTATCTCCTTATATACTGGCATTTTAAACCTAAACTAATTTTAAACAAAGAACGAAATGAAATAATAATGCCAATGATTACAATAAAATATTTTCAGACAAAGCAATAAACTAAGAATGTCTACAATAACTATTTTTCACAAAGCAATAAAACAATAAACTAAAAAGGTAAACAATTACAATATCTAAAAATGGTCATTTAGACTCGAAGACAAAATACGAGATGCGTCGGACATACTGATTTCTTAAACAATTTAGTAGATTCTCGTTGCTGTTTCTAGAACTTTCTTGAATGTTCTGTTTCCGTTAGTTCAAATTTGCATACACACGGTTGATTATACTATACTTAATCACCGCTGTATTTTTATGTCCGTTAAATTTCAATATATATTTAAATTTTGTAACACTATTGTTTTAAAATAAACAAATACGATGTTCAATTTGTTTGAAGATTCTGCCAGGGCGAATCTATCATTCATTCGATACACATTGCAAAGGATAATTCCAGTTATTAGAGGCAAAATTCAATGCTCATATTTTTCTCGTAAAAATAATTAACTAATACTAAAATTGAAGATGAGTGACCGCTGATGTGATGAAACTTAAGTCCCCGAAGCTCTATATTATCTTTTTTCATATCTTCAACCTGATTCATCAATTCTTGGATTTGGCTGGAGTGGTTTATCATCATTGGGTTGAGTGGCGACATATTGAATTGGAATATATTGTCGACGTCTGCTGATAGCACTGCCATGTCCTCAATCTTTCGTTTAGATTCAACCAGATATGGAGCGCTCATGGTAGTCCCTTGAGCTCTAACATCACATCCAGGTACCAGCTGCATTATAACTTGTAACGGCAATTCAACAAGTTTCGATTGATCAGGTGGGCATCGAATATGTGAGACGGTTCAATTGAATACTTTGAATAACCATTTATCAGCTCGATGTAATTTCATCCATCAAGAATTCACCTTTGTTTCCTGAAACCGACAATTTGCTTTGTTTAGTGGCTTTAGCGCGGAAACTTCAGATGAGTTGTCATTTGCATCGAACCAGGACCAGTCATTGTCACTCACGAACTTTTCTTTATAGAGTTTCTTACAATTATTTAGTTCTGATTGATCCATTACATGATAGGAATCCGTATTAAAATTGTGTATTAAGTAGTGTCCTCTGGATTGAGTGATCATTTTATTCCCCATCACTTCCATTGGTATTGGAATATACCTGAGATATATGATCACTAAATAGCGGTACATGTGTGGACACTACTAATTGATTGTTTATAACTGTAGCCTTAGCATTGGAGTCAAAAGAGCTGGATTTAATTTTCCATGGTTGATTTCTATCAACATTTCTATTATTTGTGTTTGCACCTTTTCATTTTCTTCGTTAATTGTTTGCAGTTCTTTAGTGATAATGAAAAACTTCATCGACTTAAATCGTGTTGATTAGTATGTTCCTCATATCTTCTCCATCCATTGTTCCGAAAAGAATATGCTGTATTGACCCAATAAATTCTAAGTGCTATTTTTTCCTTTTCAACTTTTGCGGAAACATGTAATGGTTAGTTTTCTTCATATCTTGTAATCGACGATCCATCATTTCTATGACGTGGTTGTCCTGACTTTCAAATCCTTTTAGTTTTTCACATGTTATTTTATTACTTCTTCAGATTTTGCAATAATATCGAAAAAGATTTGATGTACGCTATCTACTAGTCTACGGGGATTCCAACAGTATTTTCGATTAGGCATAACTTTGTTATTGGTCTTTTTATTATATTATTTTCCGTTTTTAATGTTACCGCTCTTACCAATCCATCTTTCCCAGGGTGAATCGCAGTGACCCTGCCAATGGATCTGCCGCCGTAATATAGTGCCATTTGACTAGCTGCTCCTCAAAACCAGGTGCTCAGGCTGCATTCTGTTTTATAGCTTCTGTAAATTCTCTGTCCAATAGCCTTGACCGACAAAGTTAGTGCCATTGTCAGAGTAAATATGTCTGCTTTTACTTCTTCTGGCAAAGATTTTTTTAGCGCCGCCCTGAATGCTTCTGTTGTTAAGCTGCTAACTGCTTCTAAATGCAAGGCTCTTATCGACCTACAAACAAATACTGCTATATATCCTTTATATGACTTCGGTCCTCTACTGTTGGAACATTTTATTTGAACCGGTCCTGCGTAGTCAATTCCGCAATGATAAAAAGGAAAAAATTATTAAATCGAACAACGTAAGCATCACTCGTTTTAATTTTCTGAATGACGAATATATGTCCAGAATTTCCAGTATCTGATTATCTTGCGTTGCAACTGTAATAATTCTTGAAAAATGTTTTTCCGCCCAATCAGTCTCCGTTTTCAGTAACCACTTCGGACCATTCCACCATAGCTCCGTGTTGCATAATTTTTCCGCACCAATACCCTTTGAACCTATGTCAGCTGGATTGTCTTTAGACGTGACATATCTCCATTTCGCTTCTCGGATCGTTGTTGTTATTTCTGCTACTCTTGTTCGAATAAATTTGTCTTTATTTTTGTTATTTTTTATCCAAGCAAGTGAGTCACTCCATAAATCAATTTTTGCGTCTGTATTTATTACTTCTTTAATTTTGTTGCAAAGCCTTACCAATAATTGAGCGGCGCATAACTCTAACTTCGTAAGCGTTTTTATATTTTTTACTGGATTTACTTTTGATTTTGCTGTTAATAATGAAATTTTGTCTGAAAACTTCAAATAAATTACTGCTGCGTACGCTTTCTCTGACGCGTCCGCGAATCCCAAGAGTTGTATTCTTCCCTGGGATATTGTATTTACCCATCTTAGAATTTGTACATTTTCTATTGTATGTAAATCGTTAATTAATGTTCTCCATTCTTTCTGCAGCTCATCATTGAGCATCTCATCCCAATTTATTTTTAATATCCATAATTGCTGAATGAATTACTTAGCAGTTATTGTTATAGGCGTCAAAATTCCAATTGGATCAAATATTTTTGCCAGTTGTGACAAAACCATTATTTTCGTTACCTGCCCCATATTTTTGGAGTTGATTTTAGAAGAAAATATGTCTTGCGCTGGTCTAAAGTACATTCCAAAGGTTTTTAAGCTATCAGTTTCGTGTATATCTATGATTTCATGTTTTCTCGTTGGATGATCTTGTTCTACAACTTGTTTATTATTAGAGCACCATTTCCGAAGGTGAAATCCTGTTAAGCGCTGGCTCCAACCAAGACTGGTTGCTACTTTACACAGATAAAACGTACAAACAAAAAAGATAATAAACAAACAACTTCATAGACAAAGAAAATTAGAGATAAGACGCATTTAAGAAAAGAAAGAAACAACTATTTCGTAGAAAGAAAATTATACATTTATAAACAAAGGAAACTCAAACCATATTATTGACTGATAAAGGTATTTCTGACCTAAACGAATATTAAGTCAACAACATGTTTTGAAGTAGATTAAAATATATGTAAGAAGCTAGTAAACAAAGTTACTAGTGTAAATAGATATTAAGTAACACTTTGTGTTTTAGTCTTAAGAATATATTAGAATAAAGAACAGCATTGAGTGCTACAAAAAATATATTCTTTTTACTCCTTCTCTGACAAAGATGTTTAACTGGGAGCTCAACCGGGATATTTGTTAAACTATTTAGTTAATTGTTCCGAACGCCATTAAGTGAGCACAGCACTTTTGATCCTTGAACCAACATTATCCTGAAAGAAAAAAAAATTATTAATCAAGGACAAGAATACAGTGTACACAAAAGGACTTCCAAGAATAAAAAGGAATAGTCCAATAAAGTACAAAATCAGCACCACGTATCCTAAAAAGCGGAATTAATTCATTAGGATATAGTAGAACAATTAGATTGCGACATCCTGTACAATTTAAATAAATTGATTTAAAAGAACGTGCAGGACATTACAAAAAGTCCACGAATTCAACCAAAACTGGAAAAGACTCAGAACAAACGAGAGAAGATTTTCGACGCAACTAGAAGGTTCACGTCAGGATCAGAAATCACAGAATCACAGATTAGTTTAGAGGTATTCAAGATTCTATCCATTTTCGAAGATCTGCAGCATGGACTCACATGGAAATAATAAAGAGTTTTCAAAATACACCAACATACTACACAGCGTTAGCCATAGTTCGAGGAAAAATACAAGGAACAGCAGCAGACATCCTAATAAACCACAACACAATTTTTAATTTTTATTCTATAATAAATCGTTTGGATTATACATACGCTGACCAACGTCCAATGTATGTACTCCTAGAAGAAATGAAAAAGATTTCTCAAGGAAGAAAAGAATTAGCTGAGTATCATTCGGCAATGAACGAAACACTTAATCTCATACTTTCAAAAATTGAGATGGAAAAAGGGGACAAAGCAATGAAATCATTTGCAAATCAAGAGGCGGTTCGAGCATTCATAACAGGTTTGACTTCTAAATATACGATTGGCACTCTCTACGCTCAAAGTTCAAGAGACCTAGAGACAGCATACGCTATAGCCAGTACCATATACCGTGACGACAAACATCTACAGTTTGATTCTCCAGGTCATCGACCACACCCAATGCGTCACCAACATAATCAACAAAGAACGTCACACTTTGAAAGGAATCGTTATCGACCGAATTTACAGTACCGGAATGTACAGTCAATACCCAATCATCAAACAACAAGCCAACCAATGGAAGTAGACACTACAGATAGAAACGTACGTCAACCTACTCAATTTCAACGTAACAACGATCAACAAAGATACAACAATACTTTTCGTCAACAACAACCTTTTAAACGAGAATACAATGGTGCCAACAACCACTTCAATCAGCACAAGCAACAACGAATCAACAATACAGTAGAAGAAAATGACATCACCTCAATACAAGGCGAATACGATGAAGAAGATGAATACAAACAGCTTTTTTAGACTAAGAGATGGTCTACCACATTTACATTAATATATTAATAGATTGTGTAGCTACTAATAATTATATAGACTCCAGTTGTAAAATAGGATATAGTGTTAAATTAGAAAATCCAATTAAATTAAAAACGTTGCATGGATATTCATATGTGAAAAATAAAAAAATCTATACATTTATTTAATTATGACTGGACATTCTTCGAGATTAATTCACTAACTAGTTCTGACATGATTCTAGGGATGAAAAGTTTGAGAGAAATAGGTGCAACAATAGATTTAGTAAACAATGAAATGAAATATAGGGATAAAGAAAAAACCCACAGGATAAACTATACCATTAATAATGAAAAATATAGAAATCAAATAGAGGAAATTATGAATAGAAATAATTTCGTTAACGAAAAATTACCCTACACATCAACTATAAAAGGTACTATTAGGACAAAGTCGGAGGAACCTATATGAACTAAATAATATCCATATTCTGATAACGAGTTTATAAACAAGGAAATTCAGGACCTTTTACATAATGAAGTAATTCAGCCTAGTAAAAGCCCCTACAACAGTCTCATATGGATAGTCGCAAAAAAAGGCACTGATGATAAAGATAGACCAAAAAGGCGCATGGTTGTAGATTTCCAAAAATTAAATTCCCAGACTATTACTGGTAGATATCCGATACCTGACGTCAATATGACAACTCTGAATTTAGGGAAAGCTAAGGTACTTACAACTTTAGATTCGGAATCAGGATTTCATAAAATTAGATTAAAGAAAGAAGACCGTGAGAAAACAGCCATTTCGATAACCGGCTTTAAGTATGAATTTTTATTTTTCCATCTTTCAAAGATGCGTAGACGACATCCTCAGGCCATATATTGGGAAATTTGCTTATGTTTACATAGATGACGTTCTCATATACTCTTCCTCAGAAGAAGAACATATAGAGCATATCAATACTATAGTAGATGCAAAGATGAAAAGCCAATATGAAAATTTCTAATGAAAAATCTCACTTCTTTAAAGAAGAAATTGAATATTTAGGACATGTAATAAAACATGACGGCATCACCGTAGATCCTACGAAGATACAGAGAATAAAAAATTATCGTGTTCCTACTACATTAAAGGAACTCTGAACATTTCTAGGTTTAGCAAGTTATTATAGGAAATTCATAAAAGATTTTGCTAAAATTACAAAACCATTAACCACATTTTTAAGAGGAGAAAATGGAGGTATTTCAAAGAACCAAAGTGCAAAGATTAACATAACTTTGGATGAAAATGCTTTAGACGCATTAAATAAAATAAAAAATGAGCTGGAAGCACAAGTTCAATTTTTCCAACCAGACTTTAATAAATCGTTTGAATTAACTGCAGACGCAAGTAATTTTGCAATAGGAGCAGTTCTTTCACAGGAAAAAAAGACAAATATCGTTTATATCTAGAACACTAAGTGAGACTGAACAGAATTACTCGACTAACGAGAAAGAATTATTAGGCATAGTATGGGCATTGCAAAAACTTAGGAACTACCTTTATGGCATAGCAGTCTTAACCATTTACACTGACCACCAAAGTAGGTTGTTTGTGGGGTTTCGCGACCATGATCCTCATACAAAATTGGGATCATGCCTACGGTACAGCCGGCATTTAAGTTAGTTGATTGGTTTGCTACATTGTGTTGTATGGAATAGGGGTATGTTGTGCGAAAATCGACCATTACCGATGTTCTTTAGGTAGGGTGTCAAACCGCAAAGATGGTGTGACGATTGTAGGGTTTTGATTTTGTTGTGGAGGGGGTGCGTGTGTGTATGTATGTATGTTTTTGAAAATATATGTATGTGTGTGTGTGTGTGTATGTTAGTTTATAAAAAGTTGATAATATTTGTAGCAAACGCAGGTGCAGTGGTTTCTATTGCTGTAAAAAGTTTATAATTAGAATTATAAAAATTTTACGTTTGTGATAAGAAATGAATATATGGATAGAAATGTTTTTTAAAATAAAACTATTTAAACACAAATATGCATTCTTTAACTGTAATTAGTGAATTTGTTTGTTTTGTGTGAAATATATATGTAACTATGAAATGAAAAAATTTTTGTAGTGTATTATTACAGAAATAGTTTAGTATAAAATAGGGTACTATTTTAATATAAAATGTTTTTTATAATTAAATATTTACGGTTTTGGAATGTTCAATGTGGTTTGTGGTTGAAATCTACAGCTTAGGTAAATATAGGAATATAATTAAATAATTGCGTATGTGATTGTATATGTATTGAAGTTGATTTGATAAAAAAAGTTATATGTAAATCGTATACTCTAAGAAAGAGATTAAATACTGCATATGTTCAAATATATCATCATTCTTATTTCAACCACTTTTCTCTAACAACGTCTAAATAAAAATATTTATAAAAATGACTAAATTTATTTGTGAATTTTGTAAGAAAGAGTTCACTATGAATACAAATTTAAGGAGACATATTAGATTACATCATCAAGGGTCTTCCTCATCGTTTAAGTGTACAACGTGTAAGCTATATTTTTCAAACCGCGAGGAATGGGAACAACACTCTCATACTATATCAGACAGCGGTGCAATCAATATATATTGTGACAAATGTAGAACATATATATCAAATACTAAATGGCATTATCATATAAGAACAAATATGCATAAAACTAACAGTGCGGAAAAAACAGAGAAATATAATAACTATGACGGTAGTTTAAAGTGTATCAAGTCTGTATTCAATAATCGCATCATAACATATTTGATTGAAAATAGCAATGAAACTGATTTAATACCAGAAAACTTTCTGTATACAATTAGAGACAATGTCATGGAATTGTTATATAATGTGACACAGGAATATTCGAGTGTAAAATTTAATATTGAATTATTTTGCGAGTATATGTTGGTTAAGGAAGATCATGATACATGTATCATAGAAGTTAAATCGCATCAAACAAAAATGGTGATCCTAAGCATATCAACGACAAGTGATGACATTATTAACCTTTATAATGAACAATGTAATAATATAATTAAAAAAATGAGTGAATTTCAGGAACGTGATAGCGGATGGTCATTAATTAAAATATCACATCTTGAAATCAATGTCAACAAATATAAATGTATTAAAGGGTCACAATATATTCCATTACCTCTAACAATACAGAGAAAGTTTGCTTGCATCAATGTCCAAAATACTGATATATATTGTTTTAAGTGGGCTATAATATCAGCACTTTATCCAGTTGATTTGCATACCAATAGATGTTCATCATATAAAGTTAACAACATAAATGAAGAAATCATAACGCTTGAAAATAATATAATATTAAATTTTAAAAGTCTGCATTTTCCTCTACCACTTAATAAAATCAAAGTGTTCGAAAGTAAAAATCCTGATATAAGTATTAATGTGTTTGGATTGGACGATGATAATAATATAGTCGGTCCATACTATTTTACTGTGCAGGAAAAATTCCAACACATCAATTTGTTGCTTTTGGAGGAAGGAGAAGGAAGATTCCATTATGTATGGATAAAAAATATATCAAGGTAATTGTAAAGAATATATATTCTTCAATAATTTTATACTAATTAAGTTTTTCTTTATATTTACAGATTAATTAAAAGTCAAGTAACGAAACATAAAACTATGGCATATGTATGCAATACCTGTTTAATACATTTCCATTCTCATTCATCATTAAACATACACAAACAGCATTGCAATAAAATGATAACTAAGATGCCAACTGAAGACAATAATTTAGTAAGTTTTAGGAATTTTAAAAAGCAAATGGATGTACCTTTTATAGTATACGCTGATTTTGAATGTATTCTAAAATCAGTTGATATTCAAAATTCTGCAAATATTAAATCTATACAAAAGCACATTCCATTTGCATACAGTTATTATATTAAATGTATATTTAACTCTAATTTAGATATATTTAGAATTTATAATGGTGCTGATGACGCACCTAATCATTTCTTTAAGAGTTTAGTTAAAGATTTAAGATATATCTATAAGAATTATTTAAGTGTAGTAAAACCAATGAATTCCTTAACACCACTTCAACAGATCAGACAAATGGAGGACAAAATTTGTCACATTTGTGAATGTTTGTTATCTGTTGAAGATCGTGTGGCTGATCATTGTCATCTAACGGGTGAATATAGAGGTCCCGCACACAAAAAATGCAATTTAGAATTTCAAATTGCAAACTTCATTCCGATATTTTTTCACAATCTTTCGGCATATGATTGTCATTTGTTTATTAGAGAATTATCATGTATTAAAGGTGATATAAATATAATTCCTTTCAATAAGGAATTATATGTATCTATATCGAAAAGAATTTCGGTTAATGATTGCATTGATAATGATGTTGATAATGATGATGATGATGAGGATGATGATAATGGTGATAATGATAAGACAATAGAATTACGTTTTCTAGATTCTTTTCGATTTATGCCGTCGAGCTTAGAAAAACTAGCTAGCTATTTGTCTGATGATGACTTGACGACAGTAAAATTAATCTATCAAACTCATAATGAATTCATTTTAATGAAGCGTAAAGGTGTCTTTCCATATGACTTTCTTAACTCAGTTGATCGGTTGGAGGAAACACAACTACCACCGCGATCATGTTTCTTTAATAAACTTACAAATGAGTCGTGCAGTATAGATGATTATGAACATGCTGAAAACGTTTGGAATACATTTAATTGCAAAAAATTGTTGGACTATCTTCTATTATATCTAAAAGTAGATGTTCTCTTGCTATGTGATATATTTGAAAATTTCCGTAAAGTTTGTAAGAAAATTTA
Source organism: Gymnocheta viridis (assembly GCA_956483585.1). NCBI lineage: Eukaryota > Metazoa > Arthropoda > Insecta > Diptera > Tachinidae > Gymnocheta > Gymnocheta viridis. The sequence continues at coordinate 35,055,082 of OY101443.1, forward strand.
CAATTTAGACCCTTGTCAATATTATACTACTCCAGGCTTATCTTGGGATGCAATGTTGAAAACAACTAAAATAGAATTGGAATTACTAACAGATATTAACATGTACAATTTCGTTGTACGAGGTATTAGGGGAGGTATTGTTCAGTGTAGTAAACGGCACACCATAGTAAATAATAAATACGTTAATGATTATGATCCCACAAAAGAATCAAATTATCTAATGTATTTTGATGTAAATAATTTATATGGATATGCAATGTCGCAGTATCTTCCCTTTAAAAATTTTAAATGGTTTGAAAACGTTGAAGACTTTAATATACATGTAGTGGAAGAAGACTCAGAAATTGGTTACATATTAGAAGTAGACTTGGAATATCCAATTACACTGCACGACCGTCATAGCGATTTTCCATTCTGTGCAGAAAATAAAAAAATTGGGGGCATGAAACAGCATAAATTAATAACAGACTTAAACAATAAAACCAATTACATAATACACTATCGCAATCTGCAACAATGTCTTCAACATGGTTTGATTTTAAGGAAAATTCATAGAATTCTTCAATTTAATCAATCAGATTGGTTGAAAAAATATATTGATATAAATAACTATCACCGAACATTGGGTAAGAATGTATTTGAACAGAACTTTTTTAAATTGTTAAATAATGCAGAATATGGGAAGACAATGGAAAATGTTGACAAAAGAAAAGATATAAAATTAGTATGTGAATGGGAGAGTAGGGGGAAGAGATTAGGAGCTAGAGCTCTTATTGCCAAACCTAATTTTCACAGTTGTCTGAAAATTCATGAACAAATGGTTGCGATTCAATTGAAAAGAGTACGAACTGTGTACGACAAACCCATTTACATTGGATTTTCTGTCTTGGAACTTTCGAAACATAAAATGTATAATTTTCACTACGAATATATGAAACCGAAATATTGTGAAAATATTAATTTAAATTACATGGACACGGACTCGTTTATATATGATATTAGAACGGATGATCTATACAACGATATTAGAAACGATGTACGAAATCAGTTTGATACATCTGGGTATCCGAAAGATAATATCTATAATTTACCGCTTGTCAATAAAAAAGTATTAGGAATGATGAAGGATGAATGTAATGGTAAAATAATTAAAGAGTTCATTGGTTTACGCGCTAAAATGTATTCAATTAAAATTGATGAAGAGGAAAAAGAAATTAAAAAGATTAAAGGAGTTAAAAAATGCGTAACCAATAGACTAACGATTAATGACTTTAGAAAATGTTTATTTGAAAAAAAATGTACTATGATTCTATGTATGTATTTAGATCAAAGATTCATGAAATATATACTCAACACATTAGTAAATTAGCATTAAGTTATTTAGATGATAAGCGATTTATTAGAGATAATAGTATTAATACATATGCATGGGGACATTATGCAATAAATAGTCAACAACCATCATCATCATCATCATCATATCCCAATGAAAATGTATTAACATCATCTTCAAGTGATAATATTGTACAATAGTATTAAGTGATTTTAGATTATAAGTGAATATATACAACGTGAAAAAACAATAAATAAATAAATAAATAAAGAATATCAATAAAAATATTTTAAACTATAGTTATCTATTGAATAGGAATTTTAAACACAAGTAACCACAATTTGTTTTTGTGTGAATAAAATTTAATCGTGCTTGTTCTTAACCATACTCAACTAAGTTGATATAAAATTTAATCGTTTAGAAATAAAAAAAATCAAAACAAAACTTTTTTTATATATTATTTTATTTTTTTGAGAATTTTATAATATAATAAAAATAAATCTCATATTGAAGTATATATAATATTATTGAAGTTCATCTTTATTGATCCAAGAATTATGTTGATTGGAAAATCCCAACCATTTTACGTACGCCTGGTGTCCCTTAGTTTTAATAACTTTTTCAATCAAGTATGTATTTGGAAAATGTGTCTTTAATAGTTCATGTTCATAGAATCCACCAACAATCGGATTCCTTTGATAGTCTTCCAATAAATAAGTAATGGGATTTGTGTTCTGTAAAGTACGAATTTTAAAAATTTCAGTTGTCCAGTTTGGAGTATATCCTTTTGAAAAAATATGTTTATATTTGCTGATTCGAACGTGATCTCCAACTTTTAGTTTACCAAATTTATATATTTTGGGATGATTATAGGCTTGTTTTAATATAGAACTTTCATTTTCTATGTTAACAGCATTTGGCTTCATTCCAATTGTTCTATGCTTTTTATTATTATATTGATTAATTAAATCCTTGTATATATGTATCCATTGATAATTTCCTTGTAGACTAAACTTTTTCCACATCATTCCTTTTAGAGTTCTATTAAATCGTTCTACAATAGACGCTTTCATGATACTATATGTGGAATAGTGATTGATATTATATTTTTTCATCAGGTTTTGAAATATTTTATTATAGAACTCTTTACCATTATCTGTTTGCAAGTTTTTTGGAATTCTCTTTAGCGAAAAAATAGATTGCATAGCATTGGATATATCTTCACTACTTTTAGATTTTACGGGTACAGCCCAAGCAAACTTTGAAAATGTATCTATAACTGTTAAAATAAATCTATAGCCTTTGTTATATTTTGAGTAAACGCCCATTTCAACAAGATCTGCTTGCCAAAGATCATCAATTCCCTTGATCACCACTCGACGTCGAATGAAATTTCTACGTGCTTGCTTATGAAGCTCCTGAACCACTTCTTGTCGCTCCATTTCTAACATCTATCTTAGATTACATCAATTTAAATGCTGCTGATATTGAATTTAAATCAAAAACGATTTATATATATCTATGTTTAAACGGTTTGTAATGAGCTTCGTTTTTCATTTAGACGTTCTTCAACTGAATCAATTTTGTAATTAAATAATGATCTCATTTCTTTTAGTGATTGATTGAGATTATTTAGTATTATACTTTGATCATGTATTAATTTACTTAAACGTGTTTCTACATTATCAAATTTTTCTGTAGTCAACACGTTTTGTTGTCGTATTATTTCGTTAAAACGATCCTCCATTTCCTTAATTCTCTCCATATACATTGTATCCAGTTGTTTCTTTATTTCACTTAAATAACTTTTCATGTAAATTTTGTTTACAGCATCGTTTTCCAATACAGGACTAGCAATATTTTTTATTCTCCGCAAGTTAAAGTTGAAATTACGATCACTATCCAAATGAATCTTGAAATGTTGATTTTGGTATCTTGCAGATTTTTCAATATAATGTCCAAACTTATCGATAGGCATTTTATGAATATGAATTGTTAAACATTTTTAAGTCTATTTATATAATAATTTTTGCTTCTCTCAATTCCTCAATAATTGATACAATTTCATTATTATGATTTGAGTGACCAGCTGTTGTTGATGAAATCAAAAGACGCAATCTATCAACCAATTCATTAGGATCATCCCAATAAACATAATTATGCTTTTTTCTATTCAATTTCATTAAACCTTTTCCCTTATGAATTTTCTGTTGTTGTTGTTTAAATAGGTTTTTAATAATCGTTGTATATTTAATTGAACGATTTCCTTTAATTTGACCATTAATACTGTTATTTCGTTTATGGACATTAGTCATCTCCAATATTTGTTTATAATTATTTAAATCTGTTTTATTATAACTGATTGGTTTCTTATAAACTAACAATTCATATAAGCCTGATGTGAAGGGCCATTTTAAATTACCTACAGTAATATTCGTTGAATTGAAAGCGATGGGTTCATTACCCAGTCTCCATATTTGATTTTTATCCTTATGAGGACCATAGGTTTTATCATATATATTTAAGTTAACTTTTGATAAATTATATTGAATACTTTGATTGGGATGTATTGCAATGGTGTTATCATCATCATTGTTATCATCCTCATTATCAACATTATCGTTATTATCATCATCATCATCATGATCATCATGATCATTTTCATCATCAAATGATTGAAACGTGTTTGAACTTTTCTCGATTTTCTTGTTATTAGAGCTTGAAGAAAACGTGTTATAATCAAGCTTACTCTTTTTATACGGTGTACTGAAGGCAACTTTATTATTCTCAAGATCATGTTTAAAAGAGTCATCCGGATATTTTTCATGTTTTATAATGGTGTTATTATTATTATTATTATTAGTTGATTGAACTAATTCTTTTAATGGTTTTGATATTGGTTTCAATGTCTTTTCCAACAATTCATCATTTGCAATTTCTCCAAGCAAAATATTCTTATATTTCTTTTTTAAAATATTTCGAGTTTTAATAAGATTATTAACCAGATTTGTATTCATATTTATAGATTGAATTAGAAACAGATCCAAAACAGATCAGTTTAGCAGTTAGCAATTTAATAGCTAGTATCAGATTATAGTTGAGAAGTTATTAGTTTAATAATTAATCTTGTACTGATTTTAAAATATCTGTAATGTTTCTTTTATAGATTTATAAATATATCGAAACCTTTTCTATATCGACCATTATTCATAGGATCATCTTTGTTAATAACTAGAAAACCATATTTTTCTTTCCAACACTCGGCACATAACTTATGAAATGTTTTTAAAGTCATATCAGAACCAACATGATCATTGTAAATATGCTTAATATTCATTACATCCTGTTTAAAAATTATAATCATATTTGCATTATCGCGAATCAAGTGTTTTGGTATACGTGTATAAGTTTGACATAAATAAAAACTATCAATGTCTTTATGGCGACCCATACAGAAGTAAGAACGTACATGATTTTGTTTCTCACAAGCTATATCATCGAATATAAATATTGAATTCGGTTTAACTTCGTCTGGGGATAGAACATCATCATTATTAGAAAATGATGAAAAATTTATCTCCTTAATGGGTTTAATTAGACTTTCTAAGTACTTATATTTCGGTTGTTGTGTTGACTTTGAATATAAGTAAATATTTTTAAATTTCAATCCATGAGGACTTTCAATAAGACTGATCATAACATTTGTTTTTCCGCAATTTGATGGACCCACAATAAGAGCTCGAATAGAATTCGGTAGTAATGAACTATGACGAATTTTATTTGATGAATCGAACTTTGATTCGATATTCTTTACATCAATCCTTTTATGTTGTTTAAAAAAACGCATTCTGAAATCTAATGATAACATAATATATAAACCAGTCTCTTTTATTTGTTTTCAATCAATTTAATTTCAATCTTTAATCGATAAAGTATCAATAGATATGACTATCATTTATAAAAAGTTATTCAGTCGCCATCCATCCTTCATTGGTAAAGGTTTTCTAAATAAAATAATTAATAAACTTCCCATTGAACTTCATCTACCCGGTTATCAATTTTGCGGACCTGGTACAAAATTAAAGAAACGTTTAGCTAGAGGTGATCAAGGAATCAATCCATTGGATACTGCTTGCAGAGAGCACGATATAGCATACTCAAACAATAAAGATTTAGAGAAAAGACATATTGCTGATAGAATTTTAACTGAAAAGGCTTGGCAAAGGGTCAAAGCCAGCGATAGTAGTTTGGGTGAAAAATTAAACGCTTGGTTTGTTGCTACTGCAATGAAAGCAAAAACAAAATTCGGTATGGGTAACGTTATTAGTAAAACTAAAAAGTCGTCTCCAGTAAATACCCACAAACTATTTACACATGCATTGAAAAGTGCAAGAAAGAATATAAAGAAAAGTGAAAACTTGAAAGATGCTATAAAGATTTCACGAAAAGTTGTAAACAATATTTTCAAGGGGAAGAAAAAATCGTTAATAAAAACACCTCGAATAATACCGCTACCAAAATCTGGAGGTTTTCTTCCACTTGCCCCTATATTTGCTGCACTGGGTGCACTTGGTGGTTTAGCTGGTGGTGTATCTGGTATTACAAAAGCAATCAATGCAGTTAAAAATGGAAAGGAACAGCTGACTGAAGCAAAACGACACAATAATACAATGGAAGCCATTGCGATGGGAAAAGGCATGTTCTTAAAACCATATAAAAAAGGATTTGGATTATATTTAAAACCTTATCAACAAAATTTTTAATGAAGCTACCTAAAAGAGCTCTTTCTGATGTAGACTTGAGAAAATATGCAAAACATATTCCAAATTTTAGAGGTGTGTTTATGTGTAACACTCTTCCAAGCAAACCATTTAAAAAAGAATGTGGAATAATCAATCTGGATACTTCAAAGGGACCTGGCACACATTGGGTAGCATACTGGAAAAACAACAATCAAATCGAATATTTTGATAGCTTTGGCAATTTGCAACCACCAAAACAATTAATAAAATATTTAGGAAAAAACATTAGTTATAATTATGATAGATATCAAAATTTTAATACAATAAATTGTGGTCATTTATGTTTAAAATTTTTGTTTTCGAAGCTAAACTAAAAAGAAACTATAAATGTTTTAATAAAATACATCGATTAAGAATTAAAAAGATCTTGTTTTATTTATATATATATATAAACATTTTTTTTTTCATTTATTAAAAATTTTAAAAGAAATATTATAATTAAATAATTTTTCTAATTTCGCTTGTTAGAGGTGAGTATTCGATTAAGCGATCATGAATAACTAAACAGTATGCTGATGTTTTTTCTGGAATTGGTTTGTTTGCTTCAGTATCAAATTCAATTCGTACATCAATAGGTCCAATTTTAACAGTCTCATTTTGATGTGAAACATCAACAACAATAAGCGGTGCGTAAGTCTTGTAATCATTAACATCCAGCAATGGTTCAGGTTCTCGCATGTAAAAGCTTTGTTGAAATTTTGCATACATATTATATAGAACAGAATACTGACCCATTTCGAAACGATTATTTAAATCATCATATGGATATGACTCTGAGTTTAGATATACTTTTAAATTAGAGATATTACAATGGTCAAATATATTTCCTTGTTCTTTACTTTTCTCTTTTTGTAAACCAATTATAAGAAATCGTGGTCTTTCGTTTTGTGGAGAAAGCTTCACATTCCATAAAATCTTTGTATTCGTTGGTAGTGCAGGATTTACATGACAATCCCAACTACGAAATGCAATTGGTATAGAATTTTTGCTGTTGATTATCTTAAACATTTCCAATTTTGCAAAGTCCGATAGTTGAATATGCGGCATTTTCCATGTTATATCCAGAATTGTTAATTGCAAATGATCAGTTGTATTTGTAGAATAATATGATCTCTCATCGGATGTAGAACGTTGAAGAATGAGCTCATGTTTCGAATTTAATAGTATTTTGTTATAATCTTCAGCAAACCCCATCAACATTTTCAGAGGTATACAACAGCTAAAATGACTTTTTTCTAAAACAAAAGTTTCGTTAAGACACCAACCAGCGTTTTTTAGTGTAGCACTTTCAGCCTTATTCAATGATACAAAATTTTTCATGGTGGATGAAATTCCAAGTTTGCGTGTACGATCAACTTCAAAACCATTAATTTCATAACGAATTTCATCAAACAAATATGAAACAAAGTTGTTTTTAAATTTCACATCTATAGCTGGAACCTCTTTGTTTGCTTCCTTCTTTACTATAAAACCATGAATGTAAATCATACTCTCACTTGGTAAGACAAAGAGATCCTGATTTTGAATTGGTATACGAATTTCATCATTGTTGTTGAATGATTTTAGATATGGAGAGTAACTATGATATTCTCTTTTTACAATACTCTCATCATATATAGGTTTTTGAAGGACATTTAGTATTTCATTCATGGTTGAAGATTAAATCCTAATGATTTTAAGTATTCTGTATTAGATGAGGACAACAGTTTTTTATTTTTTATACTTTCTCGAATGTGAGTTGATGAGGGATTGAATGGAAATCCTCTTTGCACTATGTTTTTATTGTAAATGATCATTATTCTGGTTTGAAGTGGAGTCTAAGAGTGATTTTTTCTCCTCTAAAATTTATAAGTTCACCGTCTTGATTTAAGATTCTAATCGTTATGTTGTTTATTTGCTGACAGTTGACGGGTAAATAAATAACATTTCGAGGTTTTTCGTTTATTTTATATCCTGGAGGAACATCAAGAGGAAATTCATGAATAGTATGATACGAAGTATTATTAATAAATGAACCGGTTGTTAAGTTGCTTTCAATGCGTATTGTATTAACATTCGTAATATGTGTAGGTAAATCAGATTCAAATAACTTTGTAGTATTCAATTGATTAATATCTACAATCACCACTTCCAAAGATTTATCATTTTGAAGATTTTGATCAGTGTTATAATATTCAGTTGAATTTACTTCTAATTTTCTTTTGCTAAATCCGAGCAACTTTCCTATACTGTTTGGTTGTGAAAAATCTATATCCATTGATGAGGTTATTTCAGTTTTAAGTGTGTTATTGTTAGCTTCAATTTTTAGATAAATTGGTTCATCAATATCGTTTAAGCTTGAGTTTAGGAAAAAATCAATATCTTCAAGTTCGTATGAACCAACTGGAATAGTAATAACATGATTTCCTATATGAAACAAATTGTTGTAAACATCTACATTGGGTATGGAATTGAATGCTACAAAATCAATAAGTCCACAAACATAATTTGTAGACAGTTCAATTGGAGGAAAATATTCTCCAACCAAAGTTGAAGTGTTTCCGGTTAAAGAGATCGTTATTGACATTACAAGTATTCAGAATGAACTGATGTTTGATGATTATTTTATCTGATTTAAGTGTTAAATAATAAATAAAAAAATGTCTTTTATAATTTTATGTTTTCTTTATTAATATTTGATTTAATAAACTTTCTTAAGAGTATTACATTTTTTTGAGCACATATACAATATTTTCTATGATAACAACAAACATTTACAGATTTATCATTTTGATATAATGTTTTTAAATTTGGACAATTTAGATCATCTAGGTTATAAAAATTAATTTTATCCTTAAAAATATTTTGAATCCACTTAATTTTTTCTAATCCTTTAGCATAATAAATAAAATTTTTATCTTTAACATGCGCAATATAATATTCCATAATATTTGTTAAGGTTGAATCGCCACCTTTCCATTTTAATCCATGATGATGATTATAAAGCCAATTAATTGAATCTTTTTCTTTTGTTGTCAACAATGAATATGGAAAAGGTGGTTTAATAATAAATGTTTGTACTTGTATATCGTTAATCGAAATACTCAGTTCTTTTTCAATGAATTTATTGTTGAGATAAAAACCTTGTACGTCTACAACTAAAATTCTCTCCTCCGACATTGTTTAGTACTAATCAAGTCACAACGACGACGACGACTGTAGAACTGTTTATAAAGTCTATGTTTTTAAATTATTATAAAAATTCATTATACATAATGCTTGTTCCCAACTTTTATCGATAAGGGAACATTTACAGGTATCAGGTCCACAAGTTGTTTCATTGTTGGACCACACACAATTGGTGTAATGACATCCAAATTTTGATTTACTTTTCTTATAAAATGCATATTCATCGAATTGAGTTTTTAATTTCTTCAAAATAATCTCATGTTCATACCACAAAAACCTTTCTTCGTTCAAGAAGTCATGTAAAATTTTCGAATAAAACTGATTATTCATTATTTTTCTTATTTTAATTTTTTTATTTATGTTAAATAAATGTTCTTAACACATCAACAACAAAGTTTATATTAAGTAGTAGTAGTAGTAAATGTATTTCATCATATTAGTTAATTTATAATATTTCCATATCCAAATCATTGGTATAATCTTGAATGTTGATTAATGTAACATCGGATCGGTACGTTGTATCATCCTCAGAAGCCACCTCAATTTCACCATTACTTAAAATTCTCTCGTATTCAACTTGACGGTATTCGAAGCATGAAATGTTTAATCGACGTTTCAAGTAATTGCTGTCATATGTACAACGGATTCTCAATTTTATATTATCTTTGTATTGAAGTTAAAAATGTCTATAAAATGGAGCCGAACTTTCAATTATTCCTGCAATATTTTTTTCTTTTTTTATTAAATCTTGCCTAAATGTTTCAATAGCTTGTTCAACAGTAAAAGACTGATTTGTAGGTGGTGGTGAGGGGTCTTCTTGTTCTTCGTTTGATTTATTTTCTGCTTTTGTTGTTAACTCGATGTTTTTATTTAAATCATTACTATACTTTAAAAGTTTGAAATTTAGTTGTATGCTCACAGTATCATTATTCGGTAATTTTATAGCAAATTCTGTATTTTTAAGTTCATTTTCACTCAAATCAATAGGTAATGAAGCTGAAAACAATTGTATGATATAGATATATGAAAAAAATATGATAAAAATATTTTTCATTTTAGTTTTTCTTTTTAATAGACGTGTTCTTAAGTTAGCGATATATTTTTAAATGAGATGATAAGAATTGTTTCTCATATTTATATACTAATTTAATAATCGTCGTATTCAAATGATTTATCAACTGAGTCACCACCAACGTTACTACCACCTTTCTTAACTTTACTATCATTAACTATTTTTTGAATGAGAAGAGGTTTTTGTTGATTTTTATTTAATGAGTGGATACCAGTCTTACTATTATATAGTTTATTTGTATCTCTGAAAGCAATAGCCTCTATTTCACTATAAACGCACGATGGTTTGTATGAGTGTACATTTATATCTTTAAACCACCCTCAAAGACTGTTCCAACTAGTGATATCATACCACCGATAACCTCAATTTTTATATGTTGATTGTGACTAAAATGAAATATTGGAATATTTGTCGACATTTGTTGTCCTCTATTAAGAGAAAAAATTTGAGTTCTTGTCCCTCCTTCTGCGGTTAGGAACACCTGCATTATAATATCCAAAACTACTGCATTTATTATTTGAAAAGTTTTCCACTGTGCATGACAAGTACAATATTTATCACCAGTTTGTAAAAATTGACCCCAATACATATTTAACAAAGTTTTTAATTCAACTAAATCTTTCATTATAAATAACGTATATATATATATATATATATAACACAAACTTGGATACAATAAGATTAAAACACCAGCTGTTTATATATATATATATATATATATATATATATATATATATATATATATATATATATATATATATATATATATATATATATATATAATATATATATATATATATATATATATTACATACATACGTATATTTTTTAATATTTATGCTTAACCACAATTGATAAGAAGTTATTAAAATATCTAAAAACACCTTATAGTATCAATTATTGAATATAAAGAATCAGTTTGAAAATTCGTTTTACAGTGAAAAGTTAAAAGCAAAATAATGAGAGCAAGTTTAAGAAAATTGTTTCAAAATCCTAATATTATATACTTACCTTTAAAGGATATGGAAGAAAATACTGCATATGAAATCAACAAGATAGAACGAGTAGATACAAAATATGGTGAAAGTATAAGATGCCTTGTAAATAAAGAATATCATATTTATTTACCTAAACGATTTCTGATTATTACTAAAAATCAGATGGATTATCTAAACACAACTCCACACATTTTAAAGAAAGTTAAAGAAGCGAAGGGATCATATACTCTAATCGTTAAAAAGAAGAAGCAATTTGCATTCTACAACGACTTGTATGACAGTACTGAAGAAGAAGATGTTGATGATGATCATGATGATGATGAAATAGCAAACACATTTTAAATAAACCTCGAAACAGAAACTTTTTTAAAATTATAAAACATACATATCAATAAAAAAACCTCACAAACTCTAAAATTTCTCACGTATTTGTTAAATTATGAACTTTATAAAACATGAAAACCGCATATGTATATCAATAAAAAAAAACCTCAAACTAAAATTTCTCACATATTTAATAAATTAGGAACTTTATCAAAATGAAAAACCGCAACGAATGCTTTTTTAAAATTAAAAACCTCTCAACATTTTTCCTGTTTAGAAACAAAATTGTATTTCTGAATTTTGTATAAAAACCCCACTAATTTTACTTTAAGTGTCATTCAAGTTAAGTAAATCATCAAAAATGGAATCACATTTAAAAATTTTTTTTCAAAAATCACAAAATAAAACCATTCTCCCTATAAAGGAGATGGTTTTTAATCGTAATTATAAAATAATAAAGATGGAGCGTGTACAGACACGCTTTGGAATGAAAATTCGGTGTCTGGTAGAGGGAACTCATTATATATACCTACCGAGTATATTTATTGAGACGATAGACGATGATGCTATTGCAGAAGTTAATGTTAATACATACTACATTTCCAAAATAAAGAAAGGAAGCAGTGGGTTATACTATGAATTAACCATTATTGCGGAAACATCAGGTAATTTCTGGTAAAATAATTTTTATTTTTATTTTTTGATTATTAAATATAATAATAATTGATTATTTTCGTTTAAGCTCAAGATACACCAGAGAAATAAATTGAGTATTGAAGACAAAAACAACAACAGCAACAACAACAACAACAACAACAAACATTACTTTGAATGATGATGAAGCTGCGATTTTTATAATTTTTTTATTTTCTTTTTTAATAATAATAATATAGTATAACATATTTACTTAAATAAAAATGTTAATGCAATTTTAATTTAACCATTTGTTTGTTTGTTTGTTCATTTTTTATTATTTATACACTTGACCACAACTTTTTATCAAAGTTTTATTTTTTAGCAAAAATAAAAAGTATATAAGAACATTTGTTAATGAGTTTTAATGAAACAATTGATTTTCATCATTCAAAGAAAACGTTTTGCACACAAAAAGTGAAAAAAGAAAAAAAATATTTGTTATTATTTTATTTTTTGTTAGATAGTAAAAACATTATAATTACTCCTACACTTGATTGTAATGTATTAGTTTAATGATGTTCATTTTGAAAATTGTTTTAAATTGAAACAAATTACTACGAGTTGTATTAGAGATATTAATATATACCGCAGTAAATGAATTTAATTTATTAAATACTAGTGTTTTGTTTTTAAATAATGTGGTTAACATTTTATACTGATAACAAATAGTATTAGGGATATTAATATATACCGCAGTAAATGAATTTTATTTATTAAATACTAGCAAAAAAATCACAGACTTTCGTAAACCGCCCTAATGTAGTTTAATTCATATTGTATTAACCCTCTAAAACACATTAAATGTTACGACTTCACTTCAACAAAAATAACATCCACCACGACTTCACTTTAAGCAAAACCGAACCCCCCACCACGACTTCACTTTAAGCAAAACCGAACCCCCCACCACGACTTCACTTTAAGCAAAACCGAACACGCTGCCGCCTCATAACACAAAATATCATGGGGTCGAATTTAACACCATCGACCGTTAAAGGGTTAAGGTATGCACATTTTTCCTTTGCACATTTCTATAAATATTATCAACTTTTTATAAACTAACATACACACACACACACACATACATATATTTTCAAAAACATACATACATACACACACGCACCCCCTCCACAACAAAATCAAAACCCTACAATCGTCACACCATCTTTGCGGTTTGACACCCTACCTAAAGAACATCGGTAATGGTCGATTTTCGCACAACATACCCCTATTCCATACAACACAATGTAGCAAACCAATCAACTAACTTAAATGCCGGCTGTACCGTAGGCATGATCCCAATTTTGTATGAGGATCATGGTCGCGAAACCCCACAAACAACCTACTCACCAATCATTAATATTTTCGGTGTCAGAAAAGAATCCAAGCACCAAACTAAAAAGATGGAAAAACTTCATAGAAGAATATGGAGCGAAAATCCTGTACAAACCAGGACATCAAAACGTTGATGCTGACCCTTTATCCAGACAGCAACAAATAAAATCAAGCACATAGGAATCTCAGCGTTCTGCTCAGAGTTCGCCAACAGAAGAATTGAAACGAAGTGAGAAACCTTTAAAAATCAAATCTTAATAATACAAGATACTTCAGATTCACTCGAATCTAAACACGTATTCAGAAGGTATAACAGACATACAGATGTGTTGCAGATTAGAGTGGATACCCGCCATTTCGGCCTAACCCCACTGTGCTCTCAACACCGTGTGAAAACAATGCGTCCACCACCGCCCCCGTGCGGGCTTTGAAAAGCACCTGTGCGTGTGTTAAAAAGTCCGCTTAGGTTGCAATTCTTGTACATAATCTTACCATTATGCACAACTGCTTGCTAAGCAGTTCGAGCTATCTAATCTCTGTTGCTGGAGGGAAATTTTTGTAGAGTTTCCGCCGGACAAGAAGAACGCGTCAGAACATTAACTACACAACCAGTGTAACCATGACTGAATTTGCCCTTCCCTCTGACTTCCACTCTACTCTCCCTTCCCAGCTTTGTTGTTTCGGCAACAGCACCTAGTATCTTATGTGGTGTCCCGAAGTCTGACAACCACTAGCGCTGTCAAGCATCAGGGCTTTAACCACAGATACTCCCAGCGTAAATTTTTGGTTTAACCACAGCCACTACGTGCGCTCTCGAAAGAGACCTCATCAATATCCGGTCGCAGAAGTCATCCCCAATACAGGTAAGCACGAAGTCCATCGCAGAGCTTCGATCCAGTCCACACACGCCTGTGGCGAGCATTAACCATTAAACCCCAAAGGGGTCAGAACGAAGTCCACGCAATGACGGTGCACTGGAAGAAGACGCGACGAGCATCAACTTTTAAACCTGTATGGAGAATCATCTGCGGGGCTACCAGATCCCGTAGTACCAGTTGTTATGTAACCGGTCCCTCCTCGAAATTCCTTCTTTAAGGACAATCACTGCTGAATTCCTGTCTGTGACTTAGAACCGGTAAGAGTTTTAGGTGTCACACACCTATATCCCAGCTCTTAACTTTAGCATATGAGTACGCCCATTCCCCTGATTTTAATACCAGGGCTAGGGTAGTCCACAATATGATTGTAGGCATGTGATTAAAGGTACTGCCAGGAAAGGTCAGCATACCTATTGGCAGACTAACATAAGCAAGCTTACTCCATTTTTATACTGCAGGGTAGAGCCCAAAAGATCGGAGGTCTGCAAAATTTCTCTACCCTGTACCATGCACCAAATATTACCAAGGTGTTTACCATCACCAAGATCCATTCAAAGTCCAATGGATAGGAGGTAAGACATCTGTCAGCCCACCAACTTATCAGCCATAACAGACATACAATAAAATTTACAACTAACAAGAAACTGAGAGAAAACATGAAACTAATACTAAAACCAAAGAGACAGCATACGCTATAGCCAGCACCATATACCATGACGACAAACATCTACAGTTTGATTATCCAGGTCATCGACCACACCCAATGAGTCACCAACATAATCAACAAAGAACGTCACACTTTGAAAGGAATCGTTATCGACCGAATTTACAGTACCGGAATGTACAATCAATACCCAATCATCAAGTAAGTAGAATTAAGGCCTCACACAACATAATGAATTTTTCATAAAATTATTCGGTTTGAAAATAACAAAACTCGGCCCAATAATTAATGAGATATAGCCAAAAGACTTTTTTTTGTTATATTTCCTATTCTGTTGTGTTTTTATGACCCCAACTGTCCTTAGGTCAATTTTATGAAGCAGATCTCTTGTATGAAGTTCTGCGAGGGTTTAGACTGAAAATAATTGAAGTCGTTCCATTTTTTGGACAAAAAAATGGTATTCTAAATAATTTTACTTTTAAAATTTTTTTGAAAAAGTTGCGTGGGGATTCAATCCAACAACCTGCTGGTTGGTAGTCACTACCGCTTCTTGTACACCACAGAGCAGTTGTATTTTTCATAGTAGTTTAAGCGTTTAAGAACATAATATATCTTATTTATTATAAAATACTAAAATTTCAAATTCTTGATGGAAATTGGTGTGGTTGTTGTAAATCTTCCCTTTTTGTCACACAGATATTACATTATACATACTGAAATGCGTTCATGGGCACATTGTATACACATTGTGTGTATCCATCCATGTACATATTTAAACAGTAGTAAAGTAAAGATTTGTGTTTTTTTGTTTGTTTCTTTAAACTTATTTTTGTACGTTTATTAGTATAATATTATGCATGCATATTACAGTATTTTTTATCGCTTACATTTTCTTTTCGTATATAAATAACCATAATTATTTTTTATATTATTTATATTAAAGAAATGTAATGGATCGTCAAGACACTATGTACGAGAATATTTCATTTTTTATGACTATTTGTGATTTCAGAAGAAAGGCAAAATTGATGTTTTATACTTGTGGAATTTTAATTATTTTCTATATTCAGGTGCAGAGCGTACCTGCAGTATATCAGAACCCGGTATTATTATTGTATTTGTACAATGTGGTAAAAAATATCTTTACAATTAAAATGTTGTTTGGATACTTAGTAACACATAACAAAGCAGAAAAATCCCTTCCCGGCTAGAATTTGATACCTGTTCCGAAATATTTTTTAATTAAAACTTTTAGTATACATATTTACTTTGCTTTTTTCTAATTTTCGGATTTTATATTCACAACTTGGTACTTTACTGTTGCTTTCAATATAAACTCCCATAAGAAATGTTTCTTTCATTCTGTAACATCAGCGACTTAATCTTCAAAAGCACATCAAATAATTGCTTTTTCTTTAAAATAAAAACAAAGTTTGATGTACGAATTTAATTTGATATCAAGCTCCAAAATGTAATTAGCAAAGAAACTAAAAAAATTAAAACCCCGCAAAAATAGCGCATATTCTAAACATTGCAACTGCAATATTAGAAATTATTCCCAAAATTTATTTTAAAAAAATCATATAATTGGCAATCGGCAGCCAAAAGTCTTGAAAAAATCTCTTAAAGGCCAAAAATTCTTAAAAATCTGCAAACATCAGAAAAATTGTATGATTCAATATTGATTAAAAAACAGCAAAATTATAGAGTAAAAAAACTTAAAAAATATCATTTCCATTGTGAAAATTAAACTTTTATTAAAAATCATTTTGTATTTGGAATAGAAAAATTAAAATGCATTTGTATTTTGAATAAAAGTATTGCAAATACCTACTTTCCACAAATATATATTTAGCTTCTGGATTGCATTATCAAAGTGAATAATTTAATGTGTGCTTAATTAAAATGTATTCTAAGAAGAGTTCGCAATTCATCAAATAATTTTCAAACAATCAGCTCCTATCGTATACATACATGTTTGGGGAAAATTTCCAAAAAATTTGTAAACCGTAGCGATAATAGTTCGCGAGCCGTACCGCGTCTAAAAATAGTATATGCATACATATTTGCATAGTTTTGTATTTTCCCCAATTCAACATATACAAAATGATAAGTTAAGATCTTAGGAGATAAAAATTCACTTCTTCATACTCATATAAAATTAACTGGTCTTACACTCATTGAAAACACCTAAGACATCATAGTTTTGCGCAATATCGCTTTGTCGATAGCACGCACTACATAATTGGACGCAATTTAAAGGCAAAATATTACGAAAATAAGCCGATTTGAGAGCAAAAAGCTTTCTGTTTACGATTTGATCGTAATTTTTCATATTTAGTTCTCTGTCGTACACAGTAAACGCAGAAGAAGATTTAAATAAAAAATGTTTTTAATTAAATCCATCTGTTTTCTTAGCAGGCTGAACATAAATGAGCGAATTCGCTTTTTTAAATCAATTGTGGTTGAAATTCCATTGTGTTTCTATATCAGAAATATACAGGTTGTATTGAACGAAAACCTTTATCGTCTGGTCCAACCGCAATACAGATAAGTAAATGGAAAAGTTAAAAAAATTTTAAAAAGACAACTATCAGAATACCACTAGTTTACATACATAAGTACATCATATGAGTTTCAAAGAAAAAATTAAATTAAGGAATTAAAATATGTTGTTATATTTTATAATTTTTTCTTACACCGCCAAGTTATTTTTATTTTTGGTATAATTATAATATTATATCAAATCAAAACGTCGACAACTTACTAAATTCATTATATAATTATTTTATCACTGTACAAAATCCTAGCTGATAACATATTGGATATTTTTGAAAAATAAACCTTTTATCGTTCATAAAATTGGAAAAAACGCAAAAATTAAAAAAAGTATTATAAATGAGATCGTGCCTGGTTTTTTAAATAAATTGTGGAACAAACTTTTCCAAATAAAAAGTTAAAGTAATAAAAACAACTAAAATGTATCAAAAATTCTAAAAAATAGCATTGGATTTGAAACCGTGCCACCGGGTAAGAAGGTACGGTTTCAAATCCTGACCAACCATTTATTAATTTATTTTTTTTTTTAATTTTTGATACAATTTAGTTATTACTTTTACTTTTTATTTGAAAAACTTCGTTCTTTTTTTAAGAATTTTTGATAGCTTTAAATAATTTTCAGTATGAAGATAATATTGGAACATTTTAATCATTAGACTAACAAGATTTATGTAATAGTTGGCGATTTTTTAATAAATTTTGGGAGAATTTCTTCATTATTAAATCTTTTCTTACATTTCAAATCATTACGTTGTTCAGTCGAAGACCACTAGCTTTTTGATAAAGACGTTGAAACACTTCTTAGATGTGTTAAAAATTATATAGTAAGTGCTAATAAGGGAATTTTAATATTTTTATAATGCACCCCAGGCAAGAAGTGTTACAAATTTGTTACGGAATTCATAATTTATGGCTGACTTCATAAACGCAGTTTGCAAAGCAACACTAGAATGCCTTGTAAACTCATGCTGCCAGTGTTGCTTTGCAAGCTGTATTTATGAAATCAGCCTACACTAAGAAATAGAGATTAGAACCAACAATGCGTGATCGTGATTAATTTTTTATTTCCATCACGTGAGGATGCGTCCGTGAGACTGTGAGTGGCAATTTTTTTTTGCTTTAATGTAATTTTTTCCATTTAAGTTCTTTTTTATATTTTTTTCGTATTTCGTGGGTGTGATTTTCGTGATTCTGACTTCTTTCGTCACTAAATAATATGGTGAAGGGTATATAAGATTCGGCAAAGCCGAATATACATATCTCTCTTACTTGTTTTTCTGTACAATTTACTTTTCGAATTTTGCTTATTTAGTTTATTTTCCTGTTCTTTGCTTTTCTTCTCTGCCATTATTGTATTTTTGAGTTGTCTTATTTTCACAATTTTATTCAGTACTTTTTTATATTCGAATTTTTGATTTCGCCAATTTTCTGGATTTTTATTTGCATAGTGGGGCATTGCTATTTTAAAAGTTTTTTTCTTTTAATTCTATTTTAAAGGTTTCAAATGTTTCTGGGTTTTCTTTCCAGATTAAAAATTAATTAATTCACCGACTTTTGAAATTTTGCGCTGCATTCTGTTTTATTTTAATTTTGGCAAACATTTTTCTTCTTTTTTTTAAGCCACTTTATAGTTTTTACAAAAAAAATCTACAAAAATTTATAAAGTATTATTTTACTTCCTTAGTTTTTCTTTAAAAAATTTCTTCACCAAAATTTTTTAATGTAGTTTGTTTGCTTGTCTTGGATAAAATATGCCGATTAGTAGCTCGAAACTGCCTTAATATCTTGGCCTTTTTTCCACTTTTGTTTTAACTTTATTTATTTTTGGGTATAAAATAACATTTCAAATTTTAATCTTTTCTATCGGAACACTTTTAATTTAATCTTTAATTTATTAATAAAAATTATTTGCAACTAGCCAAGCAATGCTCACAAACTAAAGACGCGGTGGTATCCCCCGTTTTGACTTTTAAATTTTTTACATATATTTGAAATTGTTCGTTCACTTGTTTAAATTCACCATTATTAGTTTTTTTAACTAGATATTTTTGCTTCCTTTTTCCACTGAATAAAATATGCAAATATTTAATTTTCAATACACGTTTTTTTAGTATCTTTTAAATGCATAATATTAAAAACACTTGTTGTTAAATGCAAATTGTTCATTGAATTTTATTGTGAACAAACTAAAATTTTTTTACATCAGATTTCTTACTCTTTTCTTTCTCTATTATTTGACGTTCACGTTTTCAAGCTCAAAACCCAACTGATGTTTTTCGTTTTCTTAGTTTCCCATGTAGCCTAAATGTTTTCCTCATTCTCCCTATTCCTTTTTTGTATTGTTTTTTCCACTTCAGCTGTTGTCATTGGTTAATTTAATAACGGTATTCTCTGGTGATGTAGGTTAGTAACAAAAAGTAAAAGGGAATGTGCGAAAATTCCAGGGATCAGTGACGTGTTTTAAATGCATTGCAGATAAAAAAAGACGAAAAGGAATAATGGAGTTAGCAAAATCATGCAGGTTACGTGAAGGTGACATAGCCTCCAGCGGCAAATGAAATTCCGTAACAATCCGTACTTTTCTAGTTATTCCGATAATTCTTTTTTTTTAATTTGCATTCTGGTACTGCGTCTGCATTAGTCATAAGATCATCCATATAAGAATCTCGTTTTATTATTTTTGTTAGATTTTTATCGGAACATTTTTCAGCAATTTCAAATAATGAACGCAAAGCTAAGAATGGTGCTGAAGCCGTGCTATTGGTTACCGTCGTTAACTTATATTCTTTAATTATCTCATTCTTTGATTTTCTCCATAGGATATATAGATATTCTTGGTCTTCTTCATGTATCTTAATTTGACGATACATCTTTTCTACGTCAGCAGTTATCGTGAATTTATATAATCTAAAATTGATTAAAATATCGAAGACATTTCTTTGTAGTCTTGGCCCAACATATAGGATATCGTTCAGACTTTTTCCATTTGTTGTTTTTGAGGATGCATCGAACAACAATATTATTTTTGTCGTGGTACTCGATTCTCTTATCACTGGTTACTGTGGAATATAGTATTTTGCACTTCTATTATGTGGTGTTTCTATCATGTGGGCAAGGGATATGTATTCTTCCATTCATTGTTCCATCAGTGCCCCATTGCTTTTTGTACGAATTGCCAATTTCTTTTTCATTTTTAAATTGCATATCGTCATATGTACATATATTGTCTTCGTGTAGTATGTTGTTGCTGTCATCTGTAACTTCTTCTATCTCCAAAAAAACGGTCAATATTGGAAGTCATGCTTACAAGTTTTCATTCCATTTCTTTTGTAAATGCCGCTTTGTAGAATTTTTATTCTTTCTGTTTTACTAAAATTTGGATCAGCCAATTTATATTTTTGGTATTCTTTTATTTGGTATTTCAGTACTTGATGAACATAAGACAACGTTGGTAAAACCAAAGCTTCAGCTTTAAATTTTTCTTTACTTTCAAATCTAGGGTATAATTCTATTTCGACTTTGGCCTTGGCCACACCAAGTAATATATGTACATACATATTTCCAATTCCGTGTAGTTCTGTATTTATTTTAGTTCTTTTAAGCTGTAGTAATTGCACAGCTTCTTTACTAATGAAAGTTGTCTGTCAACCTTGATCAATCAGGGCTTTCAGTATAATACTTTCTCCTTTTTTAGTTTTCACACGCACCTGTGCTGTCGCTAATAATACTCGTACATCTGTACATGTTTTTGTCACAAATGTTTTAGCTCATGACGATAAGTGTAACGTCGTATGATGTGCCATTCCACAGCAAAGCGTACAATCACACAAAATGCCAATAGACGACCAAATCACTGGCACCAACACTTGATTGCCCGTGGATGCTGGTGAAGTTTATGGGGCCCTTAAGACATTTGAAACATGTATTTGCTGATTTTGCCCATGCATGTCGATCTTTTACTTCAATAGCCAGAAATTGTCAATAGCTACAAATGTCTGCAATATTTCCTATTTGTTTACAGTATAAACAGCTATATTTTTTTGTTAGCATATTCATAGATTTGTTTGTTGTCTTTTTTCATTAAAGTTGTAATTGTAGTTGAAACTGAAAGATTTTTAGTTTTTAGCTGACTCTAAGCTGTTGTTCTAGAAATTCAAGTACATCTTTTTTGTTTTTGAATTTTCTTGGATTTTTTTTGTAAAGCATTAACCCTTCTTTATAAAATTTTCGTATAATTATACACGCAATGACGGAATCTGCATCTTTTAAGTTGTAACCCATTGCTTTTAATCTTTGAACATACTTAAAGTCATTTGTTATGTCATGTAAAGACTTAATCATTGCTGCCTTGTTGCTGTTTATATTTGGCTGATCTAGGATTTTGTACATATAATACTGAAATAAAATGCGTTTATTATTAAATCTCGGTTTAATATGAAGACGTGCATCGTTCCATCCATATGATACAAGTTTTTAAAATCATTGCTTCTTGTGCGTAGTTGTACGTAAATTAGCGCTTGTTGTTAGTTGTTATTTGTGTCTTCTTATATGGATTGAGTGCGTTATAGAAAAGAGAAAAAGAGAGTTATACATTTTCAGCAAAGAAAACACAAAAGTTATGGACGCGACACTATAAGTAAAGTCCTCATTAGTTTTTACTTTTCGTTGCCGTTCTGTGTCTGAACTTTCGGATGTGAACGATGTAATTATATGGTTGAATTTTGTAAATGTTTGCAAAATGTTTTTTATTTGACAAAAATATATGTGGCGGATATTGAACGGCGCTAGGAAAAAAGCACGATCTGGCATCACAATAGATGAGATGATGAAATTGACTTTTACAACGTTGAAGCTAACACGCATATTCCTTTTTTTACAATCAAATATTATTAATTGTATTAGTTTAAGTTTTTTGTTAAATAAAATAATTATTTAAAATTTAAACTGATCGCTAAATTGGTGACCCCGCGCTCGAATTGAATAAACAACAATAATGGGAAACGAAGATGAGAAAACCGGTGCAAAAACCGAACTTGCTGTTGAAATTGCTGCAAATTGCTTCGCTCGTCTACAGATGCCGCAGTTTATCGAGGCAAATGTGGAAAACTGGTTTTATTTGCTTGATTTCTATTTCCGAGCAGTCGGAATTTCTCAAGATGATAGAAAATTCGATACGGTGTGTTCGCAACTTCCTCCTGGTCGTATAAGTGAATTCCGTCCGATTCTCGATAACGCTCCCGCTCAGGGAAAATATGATTACTTGAAGGAACAGCTTATTACGGTTATGGGAACGTCGCAACAGAAACGTCTTCGCCAGCTTCTACATGAAATGCAACTGGGTGACAAACGCCCCAGTCAATTGTATTATGAAATGCTACTAAAAGCAGAAGGAATTTTAACTGAATCGATTTTAATTGACTTATGGGTTACACGTCTACCACCTGCTGTACAGACAGCCGTAATTATATGCACCGGGTCGGCAAAGGAAAAGACTAAAATTGCGGATTCTGTTTTTGAAAACATAGAACTTTCTAACGTTAATTTTGTATCTTCAGCCTCTGTGGAACCAAATGTGGACCAATTATACACAGCCGTAAACAACTTGACAAATCAAGTTCAGCGTATATCTGCCTCAGTACCGCGTCAAGGCACTGCAAGCCGTCGTGGTAGTAATCGTACCTTGTCACATGGGGAACAGCAACGAACAAGTAATGATGATTCTCAATTCGACACTTGTTGGTACCATCGACGATTTGGAAACCGCGCAACAAATTGCAGACCACCATGTCGATATCAAAGCGTACAAAGTCAACAATGACTATCAGTTGACAGACTGATTTTCAAGAAAAAATAACAAAAACAAATTTTTTAATAGATACTGGCGCGCAAGTGTCATGTATACCACCCCCAGAAAATCGAAATTTACGTTCAATAGAACCGCCTCTATATGCAGTTAATGGCACAACTATTACTGTATATGGAAAAGTCATAAAAGAACTCGACCTCGGCCTTCCACGAAAATTCACCTGGACGTTTTTGGTAGCGGATGTTTCATCCCAAATTATAGGTGAAGACTTCCTCAAGTATTATAATTTGTGGGTGGATGTAAAAGGACAACGACTAATTGATGGCAAAACACATACTCCATCTAGGAAGCTATGTGCTATCGCAAGCCACGAACCATCGCCACAACTCACCTATCAATCTACACCATTCACCAATATAATCAACGCTTTTCCCAACATCCTACTACTAGCACCACCTGGTGTGACGACCAATTCAAAGGTTATGCATCACATAGAAACTGTCGGTCCGCCATGCTCAGCAAGAGTACGTCGTCTTCCAACCGAAAAACTGGCAGCTGCAAAGAGTGAATTTGACATTTTGTTACAAGCTGGCATTTGTCGCCCATCGAAGTCAAACTGGTCTAGCCCACTTCACATGGTGAAGAAAACAGACGGCTCTTGGCGTCCGTGCGGAGATTACAGGGCCTTAAACGCAATAACAACGCCGGATAGATATCCATTACCGTTTCTACATGATTTTTCCGGAATTTTGCATGGTAAAAAAATATTCTCGAAAGTAGACCTTCAAAAAGCGTTTCATCAGGTACCTGTTAACCCGCAGGATATACCAAAGACGGCAATAACAACACCTTTTGGCCTTTACGAGGATACGCACATGACGTTTGGGTTGAGAAACGCTGCGCAGACTTTTCAGGGGCTAATTCATGAAGTGCTGCGTGGCCTTAATTTCGTCTTCCCTTATATGGATGACATTTGTATTGCATCAGACAACGTCGAACAGCATAAGAAACATTTGAGAGAGGTTTTTTCTCGACTTGAACAACACAACCTTTCCATTAACGTTTCAAAATGCGTATTTGGAAAGTCGGAAATAGATTTCCTTGGTCATCGAGTGACGTCACGTGGTATATCTCCTTCAAGTTCACGTATGGAAGCTATCATGAAGACAAATAGGCCTAAAACTTTAAAGGAACTTAAGGGTTTCCTTGCAATGATAAATTTTTATAGGACATTTCTCCCACATGCAGCCGAGGTTCAATTGCCATTGTTTGAGATGACACCAGGAAACAAACGCAATGATAAGACGCCATTATCGTGGACAGAACCCACTTTACGAGCTTTCGAAAAATGTCGTCTAATGTTAAAAAACGCTGTTGCATTGGCACACCCAAAACCGGATGCACGTCTGGTTTTGTTTACGGATGCCTCAAACTTGGCCGCTGGTGCCGTATTACACCAAATTGTAGACAATGAGGCAGAACCTCTTGGTTTTTTTTTCAAAAAAATTTTCTGATACACAGCAGCGGTACTCAACTTATGATCGCGAACTCACTGCTATGTACCTCGCAGTTCACCACTTCCGGGACCTGTTGAAAGGCAGAAACTTTTACATCGAAACCGATCATAAGCCGCTTACATTTGCATTTAAACAACGATCAGAAAAGGCTTCACCGCGTCAGACTAATTATTTGTCATTTATAGCCCAGTTTACGACAGATATAAGATTTATAAGAGGATAAGATAATCAGGCAGCGGATCTCTTATCACGCATAGAATCTATATCTGTTGATAGCCTATACGAAGAATTACTTTGTTCACAGGAGAAGGACGAAGAACTCAAGAAATTTGAAATTTGAAATCACATTCAACCGAGCCACCTAAACAGTGGCGGATACATGGAAACACACATGAACACTGATGATGGGAGTGTAGCGGCTCCCGAAAAACAACGTTGTTTCTGTTCTGCCGTGTAAGTTGAAATTAATTGGTGTTAAAATTTTCCCTTGTTGCTTTGTTGTCTCATGTCCAATTCTTTCTGAATAAAAAATGTTACAAACTTTAGCCAAAAATAATAATCACTTTGGATTAAAGAAACCATTAACAACAAAATTGTTCGAAAATAATCACATTAAATAAAAATTAGCTACTGGCATGAGCCTTGCAATGTTTACTGTCACATAACTAGTTAAAATTGATCAAATAAATCAAAAAAACTCAGCTAGTTGACAAAAAACAAAAAGCAATAACACTTAAGTATTAATCAAACCAAAAAAGTTTGTCTTAAGTAAAAACAAAAATTAGAAAGAAAAAATGGTACATGAGATAAAACAAACATGTAACAAGGGGTTAATTTAACGTTAATTAGTGATGGTAAAATTTGAATATTGTTAGTGGTAAAACAGTGTTTACTGTAAAAAACAAATAATAATACAAATAACTCTTGTATCCTTTTTCTATACATTATTTGTATAAATACAAATTTGAAATCACATTCAACCGAGCCACCTAAACAGTGGCGGATACATGGAAACACACATGAACACTGATGATGGGAGTGTAGCGGCTCCCGAAAAACAACGTTGTTTCTGTTCTGCCGTGTAAGTTGAAATTAATTGGTGTTAAAATTTTCCCTTGTTGCTTTGTTGTCTCATGTCCAATTCTTTCTGAATAAAAAATGTTACGAACTTTAGCCAAAAATAATAATCACTTTGGATTAAAGAAACCATTAAAACTGTGATATTTAAAAAAAAGAATGATGTAGAATTGGTCTAAAGAAGATTATATATCTACAAAAATAAAAAAATTCCCTGAAGAATCTGGAAAATACAACGAAACGTCGGAATAATATGAAATAAAAAATAATCTTTTATTAAATGACCTTAAAAGGCCAAATATTGAAAATATAATCGTCATGAAGAAATTTTGGAATTACACCAAAAAGGCCAAATACTTGATATAATCAAATCAAAGCACGCTATTTTTAAAAACAAAAATGAAAGCATGTGTAATTCTTAATTCCATGCGCAATTTTTGCATGATGCAGGTGTAATTTAACATTTTGTTGGTGGCAACACTGGCACTAAAATAGTCCATAGAAAAAAAGACTATTGGCCAATTTATGACTTCATATTTAAATACGCATTTAGTTAATTTTCATTTAAATTTAAGTGGCATTTAAATACAGTTTTAGTTTATCAGTGTAAATTATATGTTCGTATTTAAGTGCCATAGAAGTATGGTAGCACCACTTAAATGTCAAAATTTTATCGATAGTAAAGTCAAAAACATATGTTTACTGCAACAAAAAAAAATTCATTGAAAGTGTTGGTTTTTGTGGTGCTTAAAAACAAAAATAATTATAATTATGGATAAACGTAGTCCAAATTTTACCACAAGTAAGGTAGACTTTTTACTGGACGTGGTAGGAAAACACAGTGGAATAATAGAGTGCAAAAAGACGGACAGAATTGGTGCTGATGAGAAATTAAATGCTTGGAAGAGTGTGGAGCGTGAATTCAACAGAAAATTTACCCACACTTTCAGGAATATAAGGTATTGAAGACAAAATACCAAAATATAAAGGCGACAGCAAAGCAAAATTTTGCTTTTGACAAACGCCAGACGTATGCTACTGGACCTATATATGGTGAAAATTTGAGCCAAATCGGACAGTTTTATAACGAGGCGCACAGAGGTCAAAGTTTAAACTTCAGAAAATTTCCCATATTTTGCCAAACAAGTACTTCTAGGGTTTTTATTTTTTCGAATATTGTAATAAAAATAAGACATTTAATTCCTTACCAATTAATACCGAAATAAGGATTAATTTTTATCCGATATCATTAACCCTGTTGTTACCCTGGGGTCAGAAATTACCCATTTAAAAAATTTGTGCTAATATATTGTATCTTTAAGTTGCGGTTAATTAGTCATTTTTCTTATTGTATTAATTATTAATTTTTTTTAATTTGCTTAAAACTTCTAACTGAAACAATAGTAGAGTAATAGTTATAAAAGTAATGATCCTTTCGTTATATTCAATGAATGAAAAGTCAGATATATTAAAACTTTATAGTAATAATTAGAAATCAAATTTATGAGTCGAATTCTAATGTTGTTCAAAGGTTTAAAACTTTAAACCAACCTCTAACAATACACTGGGATACAAAACTCTTAAATAATAGCTACTGCTCCAAACACTGAGCATATCTTAAATATTCCTGACATTCCATGTGGAACAGGACTTGAAATATCTTCTGCTGTATATGATACTCTGGACGAAATCGGAGTTTTAGACAGAACAGAGGCATTCGTTTTCGACAGAACATCGGCAAATACTGGAAGATTTAAAGGAGCATGTACACTATTGGAGACAAAATTGGACGTGACATATTATATCTGGGTTTCCGACATCATATATGTATATGAAATAGTATTGGCAGCAGTGTTTTCTGAGGCTAACACAGAAATATATACCACAGGCCCTGACATTGTAATATTTAAAAAATTTAAAAAGATTTGGCATCAAATTCGTGAAGAGAACTACGAACCTGGAATAAATGATTCGAGACTCAAGGAAATATTGGGTGATAAGTGCGACGAAATAATTTCGTTTGCTAATAAAAAACTAATGGAAGCATTGCCTAGAAATGACTACAAAGAGTTTTTGGAGCTAATTGCAATATTTTTAGGAGGAACTCCACCTCGAGGTATATCATTTTATAAGCCTGGCGCATTTCATTTAGCCAGGTGGATGTCAAAGTGTATATACTACCTAAAAATTTTGCTATTTAGGAACCAATTTCCTGAACTTACCAAAAGTGAGACTAAAAGCTTAATGGAGCTTGCAGGTTTCATTATAAAATGTTATTCAGTTTTTTGGTTCGACGCAACAAAAGCTCATTTAGCCCCTTTAAATGATCTAAAAATTTTACGTAAATTGGAAGAGTACAAGAAAATAAACCAATATATAGCAGAAAAAGCAATTTTAAAAATAATAAATCACCTGTACTACTTAAGCGAAGAATGTGTTGGTTTCTCTTTATTTGATCCCAGTATATCTGTGGAAACTAAGGCCAAACTTGTAGCAAAAATAAACAATGGAATTATTGAAGATTTCCCAGAAGAAATGGATGGTGTTCCAAAGAAGCTGTCATTAAAACAAGGAAATGTAAACAGTTTCATTAGCAGAGATGATACTACAATTTTGGTAGAACTATTTTCTACAAATACAATAAAAATATTTAACCGTTTTAGTATTTGTACGAAAGAAGCCCCGAAAACATAGGATAGTTCAGAAGATTACAGGAAAGGAAAAAGTATTGTTGAAGAAATAAAAATTGTTAACGACTGAGCAGAAAGGGGAATAAAACTTGTGCAAGATTACCATCAGAAAGTATTAAAAGACGAGGAGCAGCGACAGTATTTATTCAAGGTATTAAACATATATTTAATTCCTGAAACAAAATTGCTTATTTTTCTTGTGTTTTAGATTGTTCAACATTATAGACAGCAATACTCCAAAGATGCCACTCTGGAAGATTTATCAATAGAATTCGACTCATAAATTTTATTTCTAATTATTACAAACCCAACCTATAAAGTTTTAATATATCTAACTTTTCATTCATTGAATATAACGAAAGGATCATTACTTTTATAACTATTACTCTACTATTGTTTCAGTTAGAAGTTTTAAGCAAATTAAAAAAAAAGAAATTAATAATATAATACAATAAGAAAAATGACTAATTAACCGCAACTTAAAGATACAATATATTAGCAAAATTTTTTTAAATGGGTAATTTCTGACCCCAGGGTAACAACAGGTTTAATGATATCGGACAAAAATTAATCCTTATTTCATTATTAATTGGTAAGGAATTAATTGTCTTATTTTTATTACAATATTCGAAAAAAATAAAGCCCCTAGAAGTAGTTGTTTGGCAAAAAATGGGAAATTTTCTGGAGTTTAAACTTTGACGTCTGTGCGCCTCGGTATAAAACTGTCCGATTTGGCTCAAATTTTCACCATATATTTTTTAGACTTAGTGTAAAAAATAGGGGTGCGCAGTACCCAAAATTCAACATTTTAGAAAATAAGTGCCATAATAATGTATACATATGTTTACAATATACATATGTAGATATGTACATGTACTATGTCTGTATTCCTGTCAATAACCGCTTTTATTATTTTATATTTCGAAAATGCTAAAAAATCCCTTACACAACAGGCTGAAAGCTGAAAGGGAAAGTACGATGGAGCTTGGGCAAAGGTTTCTGATACCAAAGCAGAGAGGCAGAGGATGGAAATTGAGTTCCTCAAAGAGAAGCACAGCTTGGAGTTAGAGAAGCTCAAGCTCGAAATAGAGTTCGTTCGGCTAAAAATAGAAAAGCTGAAAGCCGAATAGGGGTTTCGGACGGTTTTACCAAAAATTTGCGTCTCCCGTCAAATTTGTAGAATTATTTGGTCCGTTTTTGTTGTTGCATTTTGGTATTTTGTCTTCAATACCTTATAGTTCCTGAAAGTGTGGGTAATTTGCTGTTGAATTCTTTTAGTCTTTTTGCACTCTATTATTGCACCGTATTTTCCTACAACGTCCAGTAAAAAGTCTAGTCATATGATTTTAATATTTTTTTTTATTTTATATTGTTTGTTTTTAGTTTTTTTATTTATGTATTTTGTTTAATAGTTTTTTAAAACGAAGTTTTGTTATTTCTTTTAATATATGTATTATTATAATTTTTATTTAATATATTTTATGTTTTTTTAATAAATAAAATTTAATTTTTAAATGCGAGCTTTCTTAATTTTTGTAAAACAGGAAATTTACAGGTTTTCTGTTTATAGAACATGGCCAATAATTTTTATAACTACAGTAGATTTTTGATATAGCTATTTATTAAATTTCGACGTGTAGAGTTGTTTGTATTGGAGCTTGTACCGACAACATTAGTTGGTACACTATGGACATAATTCAAAGCCGATTCTACATTGTCTGGTAGAGATGGAAGCTCGATTTCCTTGTTCAGGCAACATATATTGTGTAGAACAGCAGTCGTAACTATTATTGCTTCAACTTTTTTATATTTAGCCGTATGCCTAGAGATAAAAAGGGAAATCTCCTTTTCCAAACACCACAACTCCTTTCATCACAGTTCCGAATTCGTATATCAGACTCATTGTACAGGTTTTCTGCGGAATTTCTCACATTCAACAATGGTGTCAGGATAAAGTTTTTATTTGGATATCCACTATCAGCTACGATAAAGCTTTCTCCAAAATCGTTATTGCAAAATCTGGAATATATTTTAGAGTTGATAAGGATGTTTGAATCGTGTTCAAATCCAGGCCATGTAGCTACTATGTCCAATATTTTTAGGTTTGTATCGCACATTGTCTGCACATTTATAGAAAAAAAAACCCTTTCGGTTCCTATATAGCTCAGCGTCATTCCCACCTAGGAAACAATTTTTTTTTAAATGCTTAGTACATTTACGTATTTCTGAAAGGATTGGTAGCTTTAGCAATAACTTACCTGGATATAATATTTTAACGTGAGTGCAATCAAGGGCGGCAACAACATGGGGGGGGGGGAACTTTGCTATATCGTAAAAGTTTTCTTTATTTTTTGCAAGTTTTTCGTTTCTTTTTAAACTCGATAAAACGAGAACTCAGGAGTGCTATATGGTGTGTTACATTAGCTACAACATTGAAAACTGTTGCCGTTGAAACACCGTACACATCGGCAATTGTTTTCAGCATTCCACCAGTTGCGTAGCACCTTAAAGCTATCAGTAGCATATGCTCCTCGGTAAGAGAATAGCTCCTGAAATATATTAGCTTGACCATTTTTCTTCATAAGTCGATGCATAAAGTTGTTCACTTACCATTTGGTTGGGTTTTTTATGTGATATCCAATAAGTTCCAGGATACTATATACTGATTTTTTCGACATTCGAAATCTTTGGTAAAAATCAGCATCACCAGTGGCGGATTTAGGCCTGCTTCCTCCCTAGGCACTCTTTAATATGCCGCCCTTTTAGATTATATATAAGTGATTATAAAAAAACATATTTTTTAAATACTTCGTGTGTATTCATTCGTATTAATTTAGATACTGTTTAAAGCTTTAATTACTTTACGTAAGTCATATGAGTTATCTTACCTTTTTCTTAACAACATTATAGATAATGGACTGATTTTTTAATTTGAACACGTTTTCGGGAATAAAATATTTTTTTTAATTTGCTTACAATTATTCCAATCTTTTGGCCAATTCAAAGCAGATTCATATCAGTCTTATTTTTCATAAATGTGTATTTCAATTATTTTATGCATGCATACAATTTTTTTGTATAATTTTCAAGCAATAAATGGAAAAAAATTTACACATGAATGGGGTGGGGTGTGTTAAAAAAATTTATTCCGAATTTTATAATTTTCTTTCAAAATTTGAGGTTTTAAATAAATAAAATTAAAATACATATGGATGCAGTTAAAATAGAAAAACAAAACTTGTGTGAAAAATAAAAGTAACGTTAGATATAAGTTTTTAATATGAATACTATTTAAAAAAAATAAGTAATTAAGTTTTTTTAATCAGAGCCTATTTTATTAATTTAGTCTTTCGGGATTTTGCAAGGGCAAAAACATCAATTATATCTTCATAGTTTATTTCTTGCATAAATTGGGCTTCTAGAGACAGTAATTTAAGAGCATTAAGTCTATCTTGGCCCATACTTACCCGTAAATAGTTTTTTATCCTTTGCAGGGTGGTAAAAGACCCTTCCACTGAACAATTTGTAGCAGGGATACTCAAAAAAATATTATTTAAAACCTTTTGAGCAGTGCTGAGGATTTGCCATTTCCCGCTAAATCTAACGATTTTGAAAGCAGTGGAAAACATTATTTTAGCTATATGTTTATGCAGTGATGCCAAGAGTAGGGAATTTACCCTTTTTGTAGGGAAATCAATGGAAACTTTAAAGAGAAGGGAAAAGAGGACAGACTTTTCATTTTGAGGAATATGTAAGGAATTTTTAATACTTTGCTTTTTTCCTTTTATTACGGTGTAATTGCGTAAAACACCACACAAAAGTGTAATTATTAAATATATAATATACAGACAGAAAACATCTTTCGGTAAATAATAACTAGAGACAACGAAAGGCAAAGAAATGTCTGATTTTCCTGGGATTTTGTATGAAAAAACAAATTTGATTTTTATGTTTAGTATATAAATTAAGACTTTTTAAAATTATTTATTAAGCTATTTTAATTATTCAAACGGGTTCTTCGACGCAAAAAACCCCTTGGTGCATTCTATCTTTCCGGGGTTTCACATTTTTTTAACGTGGTCAAAATTTTATTAAGCATTCAGAATTAAGATTTGATTAACCTTGTGAAAGCAGTGCATCCTTATTTTAAAATGAAATTTATGTACCTGGAATGCAAATAAAATATTCGTTTTTGTTAAAATCAATGAATTTTTAAGGTAGGGAAAAATCTACGGAACCTTTTTTTGTGTGTAGGGAAAAAGGAGAATTTTTTCGAGACATGTAGGGATTTTGTTAAATTTCTGCTGACATCACTGTGTATATGTATCATCAAAATAAAAAGTTGGGTACACTGGCTTTTTGAAAATATGATTTTATTTTTTTATTAAATCTGTGGTCAGAATCGATAACCATTTAAATCGACTTACTAATTAAAAAGTAAATTCAACAATTGAATTACTTAACATATGTAATTAGAAATTTCGTATTCGTTTAAAGGAAAACTTGGCAAAATTAATTTTCGAATTTGAACTGCTCTTACATTATTTTTCATTTTTCCTTTAAATTTTGGCGCCCTTTAAATTATGCCACCCTAGGCCCGGGCCTAATTTGAGTTTGTGTGAGATCATTGTCATTGAAAGGCTTCATCTCCTTTATGTGCTTCGCTGATTGAGTGTGCCGCATTAGTTCAGAGCTTTTTGTATTAATGTCGCACTTACAATAAACACGCAACGCTTTTGTGTCATCTTTTTTTAATAATCTGACCCACTTTTTTAAAAACGTTTCGGATTCCCAATCTTTTCTATTATTTTGTACATATTAGTTCGTATTAATTTAATTCAAAAGAATGACGTTTTTATTTAATTTTCCATTAAAAATCTTCAAAAGAGCAGTTGCAAAAAATGTTATTATGAAAAAATTAAGATTTTTTTTAAATGAACAATTGTATTAAAAAGGTGCTAAAAGCATCAAACTTAAAAACAAAAAGCGCATATCTAGCGCTTTAAAAAAGAACGCGCTGATGGTAAAAAATGCGACTTTTGGATATTTGAAAAGAGCTACGACGGCGGATTGTTATTGAAGCTAACTTAGTAGAAAAACATTTTTTTCAAAAACCATTTATTTCTCAACATTGTCTCCTTTTAGCTCAGTACACTTAGTAAGACGATATTCCAACTTTTTTATACCATCTGAATAATACGATTTTGGGCACCCCTCGAAATACGCGTTAGTTTCGGTAATCACTTCTTCGTTTGAGAAGAATATTTTTCCTGCGAGCCAATTTTTCAAGTTTGGAAACATGAAAAAGTTACTAGGAGCTAAATTTGGACTATAAGGTGGATGATCAACCAATTCGAAGAGTATTTCACGTAATTTTAGCATCGTATCTAATGCTGTGTGAACCGGTGCGTTGTCTTGAAAAAAGAGCACTTGTTTCTTCTTTATATGTAGTCGTTTTTCGTTGGTTGCCATTATTATACATATTTAAAAAATCCTCACTGCCGCTGTTAAATCTATTGTCGATGTCAGCCCCGATTACGCTTTTTTAAACAAAAATTTTTATTATTTACTTGTCGGTGTCAGCCCCGACTACGCTTATTTAAACAAAAAAAATTGTTTACTATTGTCGGTGTCATCCCCGATTACGTTTTTTTTTTTATTTTTTTCTTTTACTCGAAGGACCAAATGTATTGTAAATATTTGATTATAAGCGGAATACGAGATATTTATGATGTCTGCCTTAAACAAACATAAGATAATAAATAAAACATTTGTCTCATCATAAATAAATAGTATCTCAAAACTGATAATTTACCTAGGATTCTTGATTAGGTTTTTCCAAATAAATTATCGTTTTAAAATAAACAAATACGATGTTCAATTTGTTTAAGCAGACACAATTCACCTGTCATATCCAATTGTTTTCATCTCGGAAACGCACCCATGTCCGCGTGCGTTAGTCGCGCCTAAAGATGTAAATAGGGACTGGTTTTTGAAAATCCCGGGCTTCGGGATTTAGTGATGGAGGCACGAAATTATTCGTGATTTCACAATAGTCCATTTGTAATGACATGGAGTAGTTTTTGGGCTAGTCCGATGTAATACAAACCTAGAACATCGTTATGTTAAAAGACCATGTTTTCTACATAGATTTGTGTTACATTTGGACTAGTCTTAGGCCTTTATGGAGTATACTTTACATGCGTGTTTGGACTAACCGCGTTATATACAGGGTTATATTCTTATTATAAACAAGTTATCAAAATTGGAAATTCTTAGAGAGTGCTACAGATATTGACAACAGCCATATTTACAATAATTTTAAACATCATTTTAAAATATTGCTAAAAAAAATCGATAAAGTTGTATTCATAAAAGAATATTATCTTAAAATACTTACTTAAACTTTATGTTAATAAGAGGATTTTAAAATTATTTCGGCCAAGCTTTTCTTTGTGTTTATTTTCATTTTGAATATTCATTGTCATTCAATCAAAAGAAGTTACCTAATTTTTTAATAAAATATTTTGTAAGAACCATGATCATGGTAAGAACCATGTTACAGTTGAACTTCTATAACTTGATTTTAGATTTTGTTTCTACAACTTTAACTGCAATTACTTGAATTTCTCTTGAAAGCTCAAAGCTTTGCAACGTTTCTATAAATTGAATTTTTTATGCTGACTTTAAATTTTCGTTAAGCAGAAATTCCCAGATCAGCCACTAGTAGTCAACGCAAATTTTTTTCTAATTTGCTTTAGAAACGCTAGTTTAAACCTCTAATGCCCGAATTAAAATGGGCGTGGCTAAAATTTTTTTGAGTAAACATATAAGATATAGTTGACCTCAATATCAACTGACGAAAATTTCAATGTCCTAGGTGTCCTGGTTCAAGAGCTACAGGATGTTGCGTATAGGCAACATTGGGTAATGGTGTTATAAATTTAAATACAAGTTGATTTTTTTCAAATTCCGTTTATTTCAATTTATGTATGGTAAGATACAAAACAATTTTTTGGAGGATTGGAGCACAAGTGCTGCATTTGCTGCATTTACAGCTTGGAAACCCAGTGTTGCATAGCCTACATCTGCCCCTTGTTCCCCATTCAGGCCAATGATTATAACCATCAAATCGTAGGGATTTTTCAGGCTGTGCAACATATGCTCCTTTATAGGGGTTTGATTCAGAACCCGTAGAAGGAGCTGGTGATAACGGATTTGTTGCAGAAGCTGATGTTCTGAATTCATTGTCAAAAGTATTGCTGATGGAATACCCATCTTTTTTGCGACAACTGTAGTTTGACTTGCATTCAAAAGCTCGGTAGCAACATCCAACTGAAAATTTATGAGCGGCATATGCTCAAATTTATGTACATACAAAAATAATTTTTATTTTTTGAAAATTACCACAGTAGACCAATGTTGCATATACGCAACAATAGATCTAGAAAATTATTACAGACGAACTAAATAATATTTCCATGCCGGGTTTTTTTTAAATTACTCACTTACCTCTTATTATTTAGTTGTTGTACTTGGTTTTAGGATGAATTAATTATATTAATGTTTTTTAACACTTTTTTAAAACAATGGCGGTATACAGTGTTTGGTGCAAACGCTCTTGCGGAAATGCAAATGCAAAATATCGTAGCTTTTTTGTGAAATTTAACGGCAACTCCGTGTATTTTGTTGTTGGATTTCACAAAAGAGCTACGATATTTTGCATTTGCACCAAACACTGAATACCGCCAATGTCTTTTGCAAAATGAATTTGTCAACTTCGCTCTCGGGAGAATAGGTACTAACTGAACACGTGCACAGCTGACTACCAATCAATTAGCTGTAAGCTTAAACAACACATGAGGCTATATTTTTGCGAAAGGTTAAAAAAAATATTTGAAATAGCGGTACTTAGACGCTCATAAACACAATGTTGCATATACGCAACATCGGGCAAGAGAGGGTTAATTTGGGAAATACCATGGTAGAATAATACAGGTAGTGTCGAAACGTTAACGGACTTCTTTTTTGGGGGTTCGCATCTGTAAAAATATTTTATGTTTAACTAACACACACCCACACAACTAAAAAAAGCACATTTGAACTTTTGTTTCAAATGCGAATAAGAAAAGGAAAAGAAACAAAATACTTTGTTTCCTGGATAATGCTGATTCGAATTATGGAAGTTCAACTGTATTTGAAAAATTTGACGTTTTTAATTTTATGTATAAATATCAGAATACAGGGAGTACTTGATATGTATATCCATAGCAACGGTACAATTGTAATATTTATAACATAGTTACCGCCTAATTGTTTTATAAGGGCATTAAGGGTATAACGCAACTCAGATATAATCATTTGTTTAGATAAAGTTTTAAAAATTGTAACTGTTCTACAAACTTAATCTTTCCTGATCTGTAATCCAAGTAGATTTCTCAAAACCGAATAATTGTTGATTTTTTATTCTGGAAATTGCGTGATTTATAGCGTAGATTTTGATTTCAAATACAACTTTTAACTTTTGTAGATGAAGGCTCTTTAATTTTTTTATAATTTATTCTTCGATGTTGTCTTATTTAATAGCAAGTTATTTTTGATATGTCTGACTAGCTAACAAGCATCCTTCGATGTGCTTGAGTATTAGTCAAGCATGGACTGATTGCTTGGCTTTAAGTCAACCATATTCCTTTATTTATTATGAATTTTCTGTTTTGAGACGCTTTCGAGGATGCCCAAATAGGAGGCAGAGATC
This sequence comes from Gymnocheta viridis, assembly GCA_956483585.1. Taxonomy (NCBI): domain Eukaryota; kingdom Metazoa; phylum Arthropoda; class Insecta; order Diptera; family Tachinidae; genus Gymnocheta; species Gymnocheta viridis. Next base: position 35,092,756 of record OY101443.1, read on the forward strand.
TCTCAATTTATTTTTAAGAACAAAATAATATAATATCTTACTATTAAATGGAAGAGAGAGAGAGATTCAAAGTAATTCAACGATTTGATTTTTTTGCTGTTTAACGATTTCATATAATCGTAGGTAAACACTGCAACATTTTTATGCAACCAGACATGTTTCGTTGTTGGTTATATAGTGTGTGTTCGCGTGTAGCTGAGCGTATGTGTGTTTGTTTCTATGTCTCTCCCGCGATGTTAATGGGAATACGTAAGTACAGAACTGATATTGCGTTTATGGCACAGGGTAGACCAGAGATGAAACTGTGAGGTTATGTTTTGGCGCAAATCAGCTTTTCCCCCCTCTACTTTCTGTTAAAAAGAGGTAGCAATATTATATAGGAATAAGGGAAAATAAACAAAGCAAAATTAAAGCACTTTGCAAGTAAGAAATGATGAATTGTAATGAAATTTACTTCTTTTATAGATCATGAAATAATTTGTATTTTATTTTTAATGTTATTGCTTAAATTAATATCTTTCTACAACTTTTTTTATTGAGCCAGAAATTAATAAGAATATAAAACCACAACAAAAAATTAAAAATTCTTTGTTTACTACTTTTAGTGTGACTGAGTCAGCAAAACAACAATAATAGCATGCCGTTTCTTGTCACCTCTGGTCTTCTTTGTGTTTATGGTTTAATTGTTGGTTGCAGTGAGTGTGTCAGAATAAGGATTGTGAATGCTAAACACGTTGCAAAGCGTGTACCTACCTTAACCAACATAGAAATTAAACGATGATACAATTTTATGACGCTATAAAGCATGATTTTAAAGGCCCAACCATAATATGCATAAGGGTGTTTTCAAAGTAATGGTCGTGACAGATTTTCCGAGATTTTTTTTATAAAACTAAAACCTAAACAAATATATCACGAGGATTGCTTGATACGAATGTTCAAGCATCAGTAGCAACGGAAAGAAACTACACCGTACAAAGTTTTGCCCAGGATGTGTCAAGTAAAAAATCTGATTAAATTATTTGAAATGTTTTCTTAAGGAATGGGTTTATTCTCAAACCAAAAAACTAGTTACGAAAATTTTTTTTAATTAACGGACGTTGCATTATAAAAAGTTAAACGCTGTTTGTGTTTGAATTCATTTATTATGGGTAACAAAAAGTAGCATATTTTTGTTAGTATAAAGAAAATTAAAGTTAATTCTTCGGAAAATGACAGATACATTTATTTTGTGTAATATTAGCGGAAAAATAAATTAAAAATAAGAATTTTATTTTTGATCATTTTCTGTGGAAACATCCGTAAGCTACTGTTAAAATAAAACAAAAAGTTAGTGAATTGCTTACGCAAATTCATACAGTCTTTTAGATAGCCATAATGTACTTAAGTGAACTTAAGGAAAATTTACTTAATGTTGCAAAAGGTCAAAAATTACAGCAGTGTTCATAAATGAATTTTAAACAGCGTTGCCATTTTTGCATTTAGCTTTAACTTCATGCATTAATTTTTTTTTAAATGTGCTGCTTTAGCATAAACAAGTTTTAATAGTTTTGGGCGTAAAAACTTGTTCCCTTTTTTATAAGTTTCATCATTAAACATGGACTATAAAATCTTCAATATCAAAAAACTAGCAGGTTATACTTATTTTGTATATACAAATCATTGAATTTAAAAAATTTAAAAACAGTTTCTTTAAAACCATTTCAGAGCACCACTGCAAAAAAATTATATTTCAATATTTTAAACAAAATATTATTAACCCTACGTCTTAAGGAGCCATCGACTTGAGCATGACGCCGGTAGAGCACTGGTATTAATATGTCCATCTTTTTTTATGTGACAACTACGTGTACATGTTTATGTTCTACCTGCTCATATAATTTTCAGGTTGTGAAATAGCGATACAATTTTTTCTTTTCCGCTGTCTCCTTTAAAAAAGTACATTTGATGACGAACGTAGTTACTCAGCCATAAGCTCGGGCATCGATGACATGTATGAAACATGGACATGAGTGATCTACATTACCCATATGCGATGTGCGATATGATCTTCATACCAAGTTCATGGCTAGTGGAGACGTATAGTAAGATAAAACTCGATATGAATTTAAACTTCAGTTGTCGCCCTTTGGGTGACAATAAAAGTATTTAATAAGGCGTCTAATTGTATAAAGGTTGTAAAGAAAATAAAATAGATTCATATCGAATATAATAATTTGTTTGTTGGGATTTTTGAATAAGTTTCAAAGCCTACTGTGCTTATACTATTGTAATTTTTATAACTCTCATTGAGTTTTTAAAAGTTTTGTATAAGTAAAGAGGTTTGAAACATTTAAAAATTAAGTTTAAGGTCTACTGATGATTTGGCTTTAGCACCAATGAAATGCATGTATATAGACTTGCTAAAAACCCTCAACAAACAAAAGTTTTTTAAATCATTAAATTTTACCTCGAACTTGTAAGCAAAACCAAGTAACTGAATAGTATTGTTCAATTCACAATTCGGATTAACGTCGCATGTGTTGTGTAATCGTCTAATTATACAATATTGTATTTTTGTTGTTGTTGATTTTCATACGAAAGTGTGTTATAATTATACCTTTGAATTTTATGTTTTATAAATGGTTGTATTGAGGCCAGGTATGGAAAAATTATATTTGTTAGATTAATTTGTAAAAATATTTGAAATATGTAATAAGTAAACCCGGAAAATACATTCTTCTTAATGATAAATATATACTTGATTCAATTTAATTTGCAAGCCATTTTAATCAAAATTGTTTTTCACGAAAAAGTTATTAACTATTTCGCGTAAAATTAGAATTCTCATATCTGGTTTAATTTTGTGGTATCAAAGAAATGATTCCTTATAACAGAAAAAAATTAAATAAAGTTACATTTACTTGAATCGATCGTAAACAATTTGAAATTATATTGGATGCATAAGGCATTAATTATTTTATTTTTTTCAGTTTCACTTCTCATTTTTTTTTATTTGATAAAAAGAAATTTGTTGTTCGATTTAAATAATTTACTCACAATGAATTGACTACATTTGAATTGCCATTTAAAATACAAAAAATTACGATACAATAAATTTATCTGTTCACAAGCACATAAACAAATATCGCATTTTTTGAAACGATAAGCCGATATGACTGAACTTGTGAATTGAACAAATATTTTTATATGAAATATATCGACATTTGCATGACAGTCATAAAATTTTACGCAATAGTAGAGTGAGGAGGCAAATAATATTTTGTGAAATAACTACTTGTATTTCATATATAATTTTTCTCTGGTATTCTCGAACACGCATTTCATTTTTTGTATATGAATAGGTTTTATGTATGTATGTGTATACATACACACAACAATCCCAAGAACAGCTGATTCCGTGCGGAATATCAGTTTCAGTTTCGGATCAGTTTCGTACTTTGCCTAAGCAAATGACAGTTTGTAAAAGTTAACGAAAAGTTTACTTAAGTAAATTATAGTTTATTACATATGTACGTTTTATATTATTGGCACAGTTGCTTTAGCTGGCTTAATCTTGCCACCCTTAAGTTGCTTTTGGTACTTTGAACGAAGTAAAAAACCGTGATTAAAACCTGTACCTTATAGAATCGCATTTCCAAGCAGGAGTTACAACAAACAACTCTCGATTACAAACTTCTTTCAGGCGAAACAAACGTTTTCTCTGGGCTCTTAAGGCAAATATATAAGTAAATGCATTTAACACATCAACATAAGTAACAGCGCTAAGCATTACATAAACCGCAGCGTGCGTATTTACAGTACATTCATTGTACATAAATATACTCTATATATCCACCATACAGTCTTATATAATTTGGTGTGTTATTTATTTCATACACGAATTGGATTTTTACAGAGACCACGGCGATCATTACCAATATCATAAAGATTATCATTGTCATTTTTTAACTGCCAACTTTTTTTTTTACTGTAAAATAATGTATTCAGTCATATAAAATGAAAAACCATGTCTACATTCTTTTGCAGAAGAAAACAACTTTATAAAGTTATTCAAATGTTTTTTATTATCGCTGCCACAATTACATAAAACACCACGATTTAAATTGTTTGCCAGTTACATGGTTTTTGCTTTTCATCTAAAAATAAGTTGAAACGGTATGTCCCTAATGCTCACATTTTATTTTCGGTTAGCGTTTGTTTCTTTATTTTCGTTTCCATGAAAAACTTATAATTAATAAAACTTTTTTACTTTTTCTGAACAGAACAAGAGCCTAAGTATTTTAAATTTATAAATATAGGTTCAATATACAAATATTTTCGATATAAAATTAAATATGCATAAGTTCAAAAAGAAAAATCAGATATTTCAGTCATATGACGGTAAAATTGTGTTTATAAGCGACTATTGAAATTAGTGCTACTTAAATCTTGCTTTCAAAACCAACCATAACTTTAATAATCGTTTATGAATCCCATATTATGCTTTCTACGACACTGCGATAAAACTACAATTTTGTTTTGTTAATATAGATTTTTATGATGAGACAGTCTTAAAGGATATAGTAATACCCAAAGTTATAAATTTGACAATTGAAAACTTCAATGTGGTAAGTATTTGCAGTAGATGATACACATATGTACATACATACATATATAATTCTAAGTAAATGTATTAAATGCAGAATGCCGAAGTTGCTAACCCCCGAGCCCCATGTGTAGTAACAACAATTGATCCAGATTATATTAAGGACGGAGCGTTGCAAAAAAAAACAAGAAAATTTCGGATAAAAACGTAAATATTAATAATTTTTCGTTTTTTATTGTAATTTTATATGTACATATAAGCTGCTGAACGGAAATTTGTATTTTATTTTCAAAAACAGAAAAATTTTATTTGAAGCATAGTCTGATTATTTTTTATTTCTTTGGCTCCTTTTGATTATTTTATCGTAATCCTGACACTTTTACTTAATGGCATAGTAATGGTTTAGGATACTAATCGTACATATCGTATATAAGAAACTTTAAAAATGTCAGAAAATTGCTTCTTGTATGCGTTTTTTTTATAAGCACTTATTGTTTATAAGAAAGTTATTTCTTATAAACATACTTATGTATATATGGATATAAAAACTTTTTTCTTATGAGCGTGTATTATATAAAACATACATATGTACATACATACATACATATTTCTTTTCTTATTTGTGTCCATCTTTTACACGCAAACTGAGAGCTAAGGTTCAACAACCGCATACTTTGTGTATATTCCGTATTACCCGAGAGGAAAAAAAATCGTATGTTACATCTTTTTTCATATTATTTATCTTCTTTGATGTTTCGGAAAAATTTTAAATTTTGATATATTCAGTGTTGCCGAAAAAAGAAATTCTAATATAAAATCTTTTTTCATATCATTCATCATCTTTGGTGTTTGAAAAAAGATTCCTATATCAGGTTTTATCTTATATACGATTTTCTTTTATAGAAAATTATTTTTATCGAAAGAATAGAAAAAGACCTGGTATTTTTGGTCCACTTCCTTATAAGCGGTTTTTTTTTATATGCGATGTACATACATACATACATATGTATCTACTGTACACAGTGTTGTCATATTTTTTGGTAAATCGTTTTTCTTAGAAATCATTGAAAAGCTGAAAGTCCAAACACGCGTGGTGTGGTGTAGACTTTCAGCTTAAAAGTAGAATGTTGTTCAACTTTTTACGCGTCATAAGCGTTGCAAACTTTTGTTTTGTAACTTGCTTTATGAAAATACTCTGATTCACCTTTTTTGAGAGACGCGTAGGACGCATGACGCGTAGAACGCGTCGTGTGGTCTTGCAGCTTGAGAAACGCTTGTGTATGAATTTCAAGACACTAAACGTAAGCACAAGAGATTTTGTTCTCTTCTTTGTTGGGCTTGATTTTATGAGATCACTAAAGTTGCTGTTCCATTTTATCAAAAGTATACAACAGCACATATTTATCAGCCGAGCAACGGGATTATTTATTGGAATAGTGTCAACTGAAATGAATTAGTGTTTGTGGTGTGCCAATATGTATGTGTATAAATAAATGTAGTATGTGTGAAAGAAAACTGTTGGTGCTTTGTGTGTTCTTTTTCTTTTATTCTACGCGTGATGCTATTCTAAAATGTATGTATGTATGTATGTACATGGGTATAATTTATTAAGAATTTTTAAAACAAAAAATCAAAATAATAGCTTTTATCATGGAGGTAGATGTAAGGAATTTTTTCATTTTTCCTTTTAAGAAATTAATATAAAATTTTTGAATTTACGTTGAAGGTACATACATATGTATGTATGTATATACATACATATGTAAGTATATGGAAGGCAAAATTTAAATTAAATTTTTTTTTGAAAAGTCGGCAAAACTACAGTAAACTTTTACATTTATATACACTAGGTGTCATAAGTCTACGCTCTTAAAGGGTTTCATTTAAAAACATTAGAAAAAAAAAATAAAGCGGCATATTGAGTAAAAATCTTTTATTAAACTAAATATTTAAATTCAGGCACTTTAGTATAGATAGACTTTTTTCTCCACTTAAGTCATATTTTATATAAAAACAACAAAAAACAATTATCAGTTCAAAAACTTATGCGCCAAAAGTCTACGCTCATAAAATAAAACATTAAATTTAAATAAGTATATTAAAAAATCAGTACGAGGTTGGATAGCCTCGACGTTTGAGAACCTCTCTTAATCTATTCTGCATGGAATCAACCAAGTGCGTAGTTTCCGCAGGCGAAATCTTTTCCCACTCTTCCTTGATTACTTCCTTTAGCATTGTTTTGCTTGTTATTGTACACTGACGGATCTTTCTCTCCATTACTGCCCATAGGTGCTCTATTGAGTTCATATCCGGAGATTGTGGGGGCGTTGGCAGCATCTTCGGTGCGTTGTACAATAACCAAAGCTTAACGACTTCAGAGGTGTGCTTTGGATCGTTGTCATGTTGAAAGTAAAAATCGGTAGACAACCCTAATTTTTCAGCACTCTGTTTCATATTCCTCTTTAGAATGTCCAAGTAGGTAAATCTGTCCATTGTTGATTCTATAAATTCAAATATGCTTACTCCTCCTGCTGCCATACATCCCCACATCATGACTCCTCCTCCACCATGCTTAACGGTTGGCAGCAAATTTTCTTTATTGAGAGCAGTTCCTATTTTCCTCCATACTATTTGTCTTCCCTTTATTCCAAAAATACAAAATTTGCTTTCGTCAGAAAAAATTACTTTTTTCCAAAATTCTGGAGGCATGTTTACGTATTTGTTGGCAAATTCTATGCGTTTTCTTCTGTTGACCAGCGATATGTAGGGCTTCTTTCGGGCAATACGACCATGGTAGCCATTTTTTCTTAAAATTCTCCTAGCTGTGGACTCACTAATTGTTTTTTTAAACTTTTGGTCAATATCAAGTTTTATTTGGGACGCTGTTGTTCTTGGATTATGCTTTATAAGGGCCATTATGCTTCGAGACTCTCTATCTGTTAGTTTACATGGACGACCAGATCTTGGCTTAGAAGTAATTATACCCGTTTTTTCAAAGTTTTGTATTACTGTTCGAACTGATGTCCATGGCCTTCCAATAGTTCTTTCTATTTTTCTGTAATTTTGACCATCTTTCCAAAGTTTTAAAATTTACGGATGCTAGCAATACGGCATTAGGCGCCGTCCTTAGCCAGGAAAATAAACCTATCTGCTATACTAGCAGAACTTTAAATAATCACGAAAGGAATTATAGCGTGATCGAGAAGAAACTCCTCGCTATAGTGTGGGCAGCCAGATATTTCCGTCCCTACTTGTTCGGGAAAAAATTTTCGGTCCATACAGACCACCAACCTCTGAAATGGCTGTTTTCTCTAAAAGAGCCTAATTCTAGACTGAGCCGTTGGAAAATCTTGCTCAGTGAATACGAATTTGACGTGGAGTATATAAAGGGAAAGGACAATAATGTGGCCGATTTCCTTAGTCGTTTGGAGCTAGAGGAGGTAGAGGATGAGGATTGTGATATTAAATCACTTTTCGAGGTTTCCGAAGATATGGAAACCGTACATAGTCGACAGGAGGATGACTTAAGTACCAATTTTTATATAAGTGATTCTATTGTTAATAAATATAGAACACAAATTCGAGTCGTTGATAGAAAACAAGTAGAACAGAAAGTTTTGTATGGAAAATACAGGATAATTTATGTTTGTAGAAACGACTTGCGAAACGACCACTATTTAAACGATCTGTTTAGACGGACACTCCGTAGGGGAAAAGTCGGTGTATATTCCGAACTCCCAGATAATTTATAATACATAGTCCAGGAAAAATTAACAGCCTTATATCAGAACGATACACATTTGAGGTTTATAAAATGCACCAAATTGGCACTCGATTTGTCGAATGAAGAGGAAGTTTTTGAGACGATAGGCAATATCCACAACTCTACTAATCATAGAGGAATTTTAAAAAACTTTGAAGAAATAAAACACTCTTTTTTTACCCAAACCTAATAAAATATGTTAATAAATACATTAACTCATGTCAGACTTGTAACGAGGGCAAATATGACCGTAACCCATATCGTAAATATTTTAACCCCTGCTACCCCTGTCAGACCCAATATGATAGTCCATATGGATATTTTCCAAGTTCATAGGACATATTTTCTGACCACTATAGACAAATTCACCAAGTTGGGCTCTGTGCACAAAGTTACAGATAAAAATATGTGCACAATAAAGGTCAAAATAGAGGAACGAATAGCACTTCTCGGAAAACCCGAGCTACTCGTCATGGATAATGAATTTAACAACGCTTTGATAAAGTTACTTTGCTCAGAAAAAAATATTAAAACACATTTTACGACACCCTATTCGCACACGGGGAACTTCGACGTTGAAAGGATGCACCTTTCATTATTGGAACACATTCGTATTTTAAAGCGTAACAATTAAAATATCGATATCGAAGAACTGGTAATAAGAGCTATAGGCTTTTATAATGATACCATACACTCCACAACTGGGCTAAAACCAATAGAATTTCTGAATCGTTCAGATTTGGACTACTCTGAGATTGCGGAAAAAATTCGTATAAAAAAGGAAAAGATTATAAATAGAATAAACTCAAAAAGAGAACAGGTACCTAAGTATAATAACAAAGACCTATATATTAAGAATCCTGTTGCAGCAAGACAAAAAACTGCGAGACGATTTTTAAAATACAACCCCAATAATCCCAACAAAATTGACTTAACCAATATTAAAAGACCTTTAAAATCCTTTTCAGGGGACAATGAAACTGGCAACAATTATATTCCTGGTGCTGTGGGAAACGCACTCCATTGATTCGGCAGAGGAAATAAGAAAATTAAGACCCAGGGCGGATTTGTTGTCTTGCAGGGAGAAGCCGTAAATATAATACAAAATTTTACAGAATTAATCCACATTGTTGATATAAACGACTTTAGAGCGACTATAGAGAAATTAAGGGTAGAAATTTCTAAGAATTTTGACGTAGGCGATGGCTGGCTGATTTTTAGCCTTAATAAAAAACTAAGCGAATTGGAACACTCTTTGCAAACACTTAACGTCCACACTGGGACAAGAAGTAAACGGGCCTTGATAAATGTAGGAGGGCGAGTAATAAATTGGCTTTTCGGCAATATGAATGACGAGGATAGATCGAGAATTGAGAATCACTTTAAAAATATAGATCTGAACCAGAAAAACATTATAAGCAGTATTAACAAACAGATAAAGATAAATAATGAAATGCAAAGCTACTTGGAAAGTATCAGACTCATAGTTGAGCAAAATAAAATTTGGTTCAATAGAACTTATTCTGGCCTCGTAAGTGAGAGTGTAAAACTCACAAAATATAACAACTTCATTTTGTTAATAAATGAAGTCAAAAATAAAATTAGCCAAGTACAGGAAAATATGGTTATGTCCAGATACGGAATAGCCAGCAATTTCTTCCTAACAAATGAAGAAATAAATCATTTTGCAATTGATAGCCTCAAGCTAAGACATATTAGGAGCAATATGGGCTCTATAGAAAACACATTAATAGTATTTATCCTCCAAGTTCCAAACTTTATGGACAGAGAGTATATGACCGAAATAATAATTCCGGTTCCGGACTTCAATGGCATGGAAATCAGTTCAGAAATAGCTAAGACTGTGACTGTTCATAATAGAACATATTTTGTGGGGAAAGAAAATTTGCTACGAAAAATGAAACCCGTTGATTCCTGTTTGGGAAATCTCCTAAAGAATAATTATGATTCTTGCCGTAAGGTAGAGAATAAGAAAAAACAATTTTAGAATTTGATGTCGGTAATTTGCTACTGATTAATATAAACGACACTTTGTTCGATTCATGCACGAATTTTTCACATCCCCTTAAGGGAAATTATGTAGTGGGTTTTGAAAATTGCGAAGTCTCCATTGGAGACTTTAAAGTCAAAAGATTTGAGAGCCGGTTCAACATAATTGTTCCAAATTTGAACTCCTTGCCCGAAAACCTTACGGAACTTTTGCCGAAGTTAAATTTTACAAAATTGGAAGAAGTAACGGAAGCAATAGAGACACAACAAAATAATTACCATTTCTATATATTGTACTTACTGTTTTTTATGTTATATATTTATTAAGATTAAAAAATGTAATGGCATTCGAAGAGACTCGAATCTTAACGGTGGAGGAATTATGTGTGTACCCCACACATCACCTACAAATCCCTCAACAGACTTGCCTCTGACAATTCGGTCAGAGGAGCATTAAACAAAGTTACTTTTTCTTTTTGTCTTTTGCAAGACCACCCAAACAATTGCGTATATTAAATTCTCTTTGTAATAACTTCCAAACGAGTTTGGACATGCCGCCGGCCTTGCCTTCAGGCAACAAATGCCGACTACTCCGCGGCGCACAGGACGTTGGCCAAAGACCGGATGGCCTCAACGATGATTTTGGTATCTGGTTTTATTGTTGTTGTAGTGGTTGAGGCAGTGGTTGATGCGGTGGTTGGTGCTGTTCATTTGGTGGCTGGTTTTGTTGTTAATTTTTGTTCCCTTGACTTCTGACGTTGTCGTAGTTCTTTAGTGGTTATTTCCTTGGCCTTTTGTGTTCGTTCAGACTTACGATGAAGCAACGTGTGGTGGCGCATGCTGTCACATTTTCGGCATGTATCCATTGATGGACATACCCGTAGGTCATGGCTACGTGCCAAACAGTTGGTGCAGTAATGGTTATTTTCAACAACTTCTTCTCTCTTTTCTGGTGTCATGCTTAAAAATTTTCGGCAAAATCTCAGAGCATGAAATCTTTTACATAAAATGCATTTGTATAGATCGGGATCACGACGAATTTTCTCTTGTTTGGCATGGCGCTTCTCTGACCGATTATTGGCTCGTCTATTATTCCTGACATTAAAGAAATAAAAACTAATTAGGAATATAAGAATTATGAACGCGATTGATTAGGAGTATAATTATATTGAGTAATATGGAGGAATACTTATGGGTAAAAGTTTTGATAATTGTGAAGTATTAAGCGTTCTAATGAAAAGAGCGGGGAAGATAAAAGTTTAGTTAGAGTTTTCGTTATTCAGCAAGGGAAGGTAACATAATTTAGATATAGGGCGAGTTATAGTTCCTGAAGCAATGCGTACGTCAGGTGTGAGTACTTTGTTATCTGAACCAGGATAGATGTTCTGTATTCTTCCTAACCGCCATTCATAGGAAGGTTGCCAATCGTCTATTACAACCACCAGTTCTCCTACTTGAATATTGGGAATGGTGTCTTTCCACTTATACCGCTTGTGCAAAGCCTTGAGATAGTCATCTTTCAATCGAATGGCGAACTGATGTTGAAGAGCTTTAAGCTTTTCCCACCTATTGATCAGAGACATGGTTTGGAAGGTTTGATCTGGGAAAGCCATCAGGGGTGCACCTCGTTAAAAATGGCCGGGGGTCAATGCAGTCAAATCCGTAGGATCTTCGGAGAATGCCGATATTGGACGAGAGTTGAGTATACCTTCGATTCGAGTTAAGATGGTGGCGAATTCCTCGAAGGTGAATTTTTTAGAGCCTGCAATCCGTTTCAAATGGAATTTGAAACTCTTTACAGCGGCTTCCTATAATCCGCCCATGTGGGGAGCGTGTGGAGGTATGAATCTCCATTCAAAGCCGTGAGTGACATACTTTTGAGCTATGTCTTGTGCTGCATTTTTCACGAACGTTGTGAATTCTCGTTGTAGGATTTTACTGGCGCCCAAGAAATTTCTACCATTATCACTAACTACCCTCTGGGGGAGCCCCCGCATCCCAATGAAGCGAGAAAATGCAGCCTGGAATGCCACAGAGGATAAGTCTGAGCATGCTTCTAAATGTACTGCTCGGGTACTGAAGCAAACGAAGACGCTTGCATACCCTTTAACCGAAGGAGATCTTCGTAGGAGCGACGTTTTCAACTCAAAGGGCCCAGCAAAGTCGACACCTGTGACTTGAAACGGAAGAGATAGAGTGCATCTCTCTGGGGGTAAGGGTGCCATTATTTGAGAACATGGCTGCTGTTTGTATATGATGCACGTCTTGCAGTGACGTATTATCTTTTTTACGCGTGGCTTAAGTCTGAACATATAAAATTCAGTTTGTACCATTCGACACATTTGACTGCATTCAGCATGTAGGAGGAATTGGTGCAGATGATTAAGGTAAAGAGTAGCAAACCGAGAGCTGCCTGGTAGAATTATTGGATAACGCTCGTCGTAGGGCAGAGACGATTCAGACAACCTACCATTTACCCGCAGAATGAGGTTTTTATCTAAAAATGGGTTTAAGGTTTTAAGAGAACTTTTGTTGGGTATACTTGGCCACTGAGTACGCTTTGATACTCTTCTGAATGAAATCTTTTTTGAGTCAGGATGAGAAGCCTAGACTTTACATATTGAACTTCTGATTGCGTTAGTTCATTCTGGTATTCACAATAACTGTTAGGCCTGACCTTTCTAATACTTCTATTAAAGAAACGGAATACATATCCTAAAACTCGCAGCGCTTTGGTATATGTTGAAAATCTGGTCAAAATATCTTCCTCTTGAGTGTTTGCGTGAAAGGTATGGACTTCTGTGGGGACCTCTATTATTTTCAAAGGATTTCTGTTTGGCCACTTGGACGCAGGCTTGGTTAACCATGGCGGCCCAAACCACCATTGGGTGTTACTGGCTAGTTTTTGCGACTTACATCCCCGGGTTCCGAGATCTGCAGGGTTGTCGTGTGTTGGGACATGTTTCCACGTTGCCGTCGGAACAAGACGATGAATTTGGGCAATTCTATTTGCGACGTAAGTCTCCCATGTTGAGGGGGGTTTTGAGAGCCAACCCAGGACTATCGAAGAATCCGTCCATAAAAACACTTCCGTGTCATGAAAACTCAATGACGACTGTACGTACTTGATGAGGTTTGCCAAGAGTACAGCTCCATTGAGTTCCAAACGGGGTAAGCAGACTGTTTGTATAGGAGCTACTTTACATTTTGCTAGCAACAAGTTCGCAAAGGTTGCATGAAATTGAGTTTCGCAACGAATGTAAATCGTAGCGCAATACGCTGCTTTGGAAGCGTCACAAAACCCATGAATTTGGACTTCATCTGAGGGTGTGTATTGGAGCCAACGAGGGATGGTAACAGTTTCCATCTTGGATAGATCTGAAACCAAATCATTCCAATTTCTTAGGGATTCAGTTGAGATGTCGTCATCCCATTCTAACCCTTCGAGCCATAGCTGCTGCATTAGTATCTTGGCCCTGATGACTATGGGGCCCAGCCATCCCGCAGGGTCGAATAACTTTGCCACTGAAGAGAGAATTTGCCTTTTTGTAACTTTTGCAGACTGATCCACTGGAGAGAAATTATAAGTGAATGCATCCGAGACTGCATTCCACTTAATGCCAAGGGTTTTAGTTGAACTTGATTCTTGAAATCGCAGGAAATCTAAATCATATAGATCATCTTTTGGCAAATGTGTGAGAAGTTGGGAATTATTAGCAGTAATCTTTTTTAGAGGTAAGCCAGCTGACTTCAATGCTTTAATGAGTTGAGTTTGTGCGGAAAAAGTTTCATCAATGGAAAAACCTCCTGACAGTATATCATCTACGTACGTTTGCGAACGTAGAATTGATGCCGCCTTCGGGAATTCAGATTCACAATCAGTTGAAAGTTGAAGCAGGGTGCGTATTGCAAGATATGGGGCACAGTTAACCCCGAAAGTAACTGTTTTTAATTGATAGTCCTTATTGGACCATCTATTGAGGGCTGAAACAGAATTCTTTGAAACTGTCTGTCATCTGGGTGTATGAGAATTTGGCGATACATCTTTTGTATATCACCACTAAATACGTATTTGTATTTTCTCCAATTTAGAATAATGGTTATTAGGTCATTTTGTAGAATCGGACCAGCATAAAGGACATCGTTAAGAGCAAATTGAGACTTTGTTTTTCTAGACGCGTTGAACACTACTCTGACCTTGGTGGTTTTGTGTTCTGAGCGCACCACCGCGTGATGAGGTAAATAAAAGGAGAAATATTTACCTTCAGATATTGTTTCTTGGGAGGAAGTTTCTTCCATATGGTCTAGAGTTAAATATTCGTTGACAACTGCCTTGTACTGGGTTTGAAGTTCTGGATCTTTTGCCAATGTTTTTTCCATTCTGGAATATTAAGCTAAGGCTACAAAACGTGATGAACCCAGGAAGACTTTTTCGGGATATTCTGTTTTGAATGGCAGCCTAACTACATATCTACCATTCTCCTGCCGTGTAGTCATTTTAGCGTAAAAATTTTCGCAAAATTCATCTTCCATTGAGATAGGGCGATTCGAGGGTATTTCTTCCTCTTCCCAAAACTTTTTTGGTGTAAACCGAGAGTTTAATTTTACGCTACAATGGCAACACTCTCAATTTTGACGTTTGTACGTATAAAAAAGTTAACACGTTTTCCGGATTGAATTTGGTAGCCATTATTTGTAAAAATATTAAAATAAAAGACTGATTATATATTTAAGACTACAAAAAATATATAGTTTTTATTTCGACCACAATTGATGACTACAATTGGTGACCCCGACGACGACTGTAGCACAAAGTACACGTAGATGGGTAATGATGAGAAAAGTGAGACAAGTAATGCCGCAAGTACCCACGACATCAGCCAAGCAGTAAATCGTTTGACCGTGAAGGTACCACCGTTTTGGCCCGATCATGCTGAAATTTGGTTAGCACAAGTCGAGGCTCAGTTCTCCGTTTCCGGAATTACAAATGAAACATCAAAGTTTAACACGGTAGTCGCATCTATGGACTCCAATGTCCTGGTACGTGTATCAGACGCTGTGTTAAACCCGCCGGAAAGCGGCAAGTACGACAATTTGAAAAAATGTATTTTAGAGCGCTACTGCGAAAGTGAGCAGAAAAAAACCCAGAAGCTACTTTCTGAAATTGACTTGGGCGACAAACGTCCAACGCAACTTTTAAATGAACTGAGTACCTTGGCTAAAGATAAAGTGACGAGTGAGTTTTTGAAAACTTTGTGGCTTCAACGTTTGCCGGCACAGGTAAGAGCAATTTTACAAGCATCGGACGCCGATTTAAAGGAATTAGCAAAATTAGCAGATAAGATAATGGAAGTAGGTGAGTTTCAACATTTAGCTACGATAGCATCTACACGACCCGGTAGCGATAGTGAATTTGAAAAACGCCTTGAACGCCTCGAACACCAAATTAATAGTCTACGCGTACATAAAAGTATATATGGACGTCGTTCACGATCAACCTCGGGCAAACGCCATCGAGACGGTTCACTACCTCGAACGTCAAATTTTTCTGCTCACCAATTCTGCTGGTATCACCACAAGTATGGGGATAATGCACAAAAATGCAGACAACCTTGCACTTTTTCAAAAAACATACAAAAAAACTAAGCCCGTCTTTTAGTCTAGCGGGCGGACTTGAAGCGAATTTATGCATAGCCCGCATACTTATAAACGATAATAACACAAAGCGAAAATTTTTAATAGACACCGGCGCAGACGTATCTGTGTTACCTGTTAGCCAACCAATTTCAATAAAACAAGAACAAGCAACGCGTCTTTACGCAGCCAACGGTACACCTGAGGACATACGGTGAAAAGCGCTTAAAGTTGTCCTTAGGACTTAGGCGAAGTTTTACTTGGACTTTCATACTGGCGAACGTAAAGGACCCGATCATAGGATCCGATTTTTTAAAATATTTCGACCTTTTAGTCGACGTGAAGGGTAGCAAACTTATTGATCGAACAACATTATTAGAAGCAAAGGGTGTCCCAATACTACGTGAAGTGGAGCAAGTTCTCGCAAGTGTTTCATGTGGTCCGTATTCGCAGTTGCTGCATGAATTTAGTGATTTGGCTACAATCAACGCGAATAAAAAGCCAACGAACACAAAAGTCACACATTTTATTACTACAACAGGCCCTCCAACGTTTGCTCGAGCCCGACGACTTTCGGGCGAAAAATTTGCAGCGGCGAAAAAAGAGTTTGAGTACCTGGTAGAAAAGGGAATTTGCAGACCGTCGAAAAGCAATTGGGCAAGTCCCTTGCAGATGGTTAGAAAAACCACTGGCGAGTGGCGACCATGTGGAGACTACCGCGCTTTGAATAGTATTACAGTCCCGGACAGGTACCCAATACCTTACTTACATGACGTCACTAATATTTTGTATGACAAAAAAATTTTTTCTACGCTCGATCTGCAAAAAGCATACCATCAGATACCGGTGGAACCCTGCGACGTACCTAAAACTGCCATTATAACTCCTTTTGGCTTGTACGAATTTTTGTATATGACGTTTGGTTTGAGAAACGCGGCTCAAACTTTTCAACGACATATTAACGAAGTGTTGAAAGGACTCGATTACGTTTTTGTATATATAGACGACATACTTGTCGCATCAAGGTCGGAAGAGGAGCACGTGATTCATCTCCGTATTGTTTTCGAGCGCCTTCGGCACGCAAACCTTGCTGTTAACTTCAGTAAATGTTGTTTTGGGCAACACGAGTTAACATTTTTAGGCCACAAAATCAATTCGGAGGGTTTGACACCACCCGAGGAAAAAGTAAAGGCAATTCGAAATTTTCCTAGACCAAAATTCGCAAAAGACTTAAAAAAATTTTTGGGTATGATAAATTTTTACCGACTGTTTATCCCAAAAGCCACGAAAAACCAACAACTTTTGCGTTTACTAATACCAGGTAACATAAAAAACGACAAAAGTGTAATTAAGTGGAACGCTGACGCTGAAAAAGCATTTAATGCCTGCAAAGACGAGCTAGCAAACGCCACGTTGTTAAACCATATGGCTCCAAACGCAAAACTAACACTAACAACTGACGCGTCTGATGATGCTGTTGGTGCAGCTCTCCAGCAAGTTGTAAACCACCAGAGTCAACCACTTGGTTTCTATTCAAAGAAACTTACTGCCTCGCAAAAAAACTACAGTGCCTACGACCGTGAGTTAACAGCAATATACCAAGCCATTCAACATTTTAAACACGCACTTGAGGGCAGAGAGTTTGTGGTGTTTACAGATCACAAACCTATCATTTTTGCTTTGAAACAAAAAAGTGAAAAGGCATCGCCAAGAAGACTCCGCCAACTTGATTTCATAAGTCAATATACAACCGATATTCAACACTTGCCAGGACAAGAAAATAGCGTAGCTGATTTTCTTTCACGCATAAACGTTATAAAAGACGATATAAATTTTGAAGAGATTGCATCACAACAACAGTCAGATCCAGAACTACGCAGTTTGTTAGAGAAAGGTAAGGCGAATTCAATTACTTTGACAAAATTAGCAATACCAAATTCGGCGAATACTTTATATTGCCACGTTTTTAATAACCGCATAAGACCATTCGTACCAAAAAGTCTTCGCCGGTCTGTTATTAGCAAATTGCACTCTTTGTCACACCCGGGAATAAGAGCAACAAAAAAGTTGCTAACAGACCACTTTGTTTGGCCCGCAATGTCAACAGACGTAGCATCATTCGTTCGTTCTTGTATACCGTGCCAGAAATCTAAAGTCTACCGGCATACAAATGCCCCATTAATTGATTATGCATCAGTCGACGCTCGTTTCGAGCATATAAATATTGATATTGTTGGACCACTGCCAACATCAAACGGTTTTCGATACTGTTTAACATGCATCGATCGGTTTTCAAGATGGCCTACAGCAATACCGATGAGTGAAATAACTGCTCAAAACGTCGCCACCGCCCTAGTTAGCGGATGGATATCAACTTACGGTGTACCCTTACGTATTACAACAGATTTAGGACGTCAATTTGAATCTGCCGTTTTTAAGGAACTAATGGAAATTCTTGGAGTTAAACATTTTCGTACAACACCTTACCATCCACAATCGAATGGTATTATTGAGCGCTGGCATCGAACTCTAAAAGCCGCCATTAAGTGTGCTGAAACAAGTAATTGGACTTCAGTCCTACCGTTAATTTTACTTGGTATGCGTTCAACAATTAAAAGTGATATCGGATTAAGCCCTTCCGAGCTAGTGTTTGGCGCGCCTTTAAGAATTCCTGGAGAATTTCTACTGCCCCGTAAAAATACTATCAACACTACTGAATTCGCAGAATCTCTTCGTAAAGCAATCCACGACTTGCCGTTAACAAAACCACAAAGACATGGTGTAAAACAACACTTTGTACAACCATCATTGAAGGATTGTAAGTTCGTTTTCATCAGAGTCGATCGTATCAAACAACCCTTAGAACCAAGCTACGAGGGACCGTATAAGGTCGTGTCTAGACACGAAAAATATTTCATTATTCAAATGCAACAACGCCAAGCTAAAATATCAATTGATCGACTTAAAGCCGCTTTTACATACGACGACTCAGTAGAAGCAACAACAAATACAAAACCTGATAACATCACAGTACCGCGAGAAGACGATGTTACTTTGAAATCTATACCGCAGAATAACACAAATCAAACTGAAACAATTGTTCCAGATCTGCAGCCACGAGTAACATCATCCGGCCGCCATGTACGTTTCCCCTCTAAATATCGTTAGCCTGCTAACTAGGCGGGGGGTATTGTGGTGTAAACCGAGAGTTTAATTTTACGCTACAATGGCAACACTCTCAATTTTGACGTTTGTACGTATAAAAAAGTTAACACGTTTTCCGGATTGAATTTGGTAGCCATTATTTGTAAAAATATTAAAATAAAAGACTGATTATATATTTAAGACTACAAAAAATATATAGTTTTTATTTCGACCACAATTGATGACTACAAGCAGTATGTGGAGATCCGCAGTTTCAGAGGGAACGACAGAGGTGGTGAAGGATTGGATTGTTTGTGTTTTTATTGGACCGCTAGGCACCCATCCAAAGATTGTGTTGTAGGCCGATATGTTACCACAAATATTTTTCTTTATGCCTTCAATGTTAATGTTTTGCTCATAGTCATTATCAAGGATAAGATCTATTTGTGCAGATTTATTAAAAGTTGGATCGGCAAGATCTAATTCTTTGAGCTCGTTTGAGAAGGGAACTTCAAAGCTACAAGCTGGGAGTCTTTTAGTGACCTTTGGTAAGATTATGGCCTTAATGGGAATACGAGTGTTTGTTCTTCTGGCATAGAGCGTGAACTCACATTCTTTGGTAGCAGTTTGTTTCTGACCCCCAATTCCAACAATCTCAAAATGAGACCTTTGATAAGGGAGTTGGAGCCTATTTCTAATCTGTTCAGCTAAAAAGGTACGCTGAGAGCCTGGGTCTATTAAAGCTCTTATAGTGAAGCGCTCACCTCTGAATTCTATTTGCATTAGGGCTGTGCGTAATAGAATATTTTCACTGCTTGTCGAGCAATTAGCATGAATTTTGCTTGATGAACAGGGAAGATCATCGTAAACATTATTCTTCTCTATTTGAGTTACATTTGAGGAAGCACTTCCAGAGGTATTATTTTTATTAGGGACGAATCGTTTTTGACTATTCTCAGTGTACTGCGCACTATTTTGGGACTTATTGGTCATGTGTAGTAACGGGTGGTGAGATTTTTTACAATATGAACAAGTGTGTTTGCTTTTGCAATTTACTTTGATATGAGATGATCCTAAGCAGTTATTGCAGTACTTGTTTTGAAAAGCGTAATCAACTCTCTGTTGTATTGTGAAGTCTCTAAATTTAGGACAATTTTTGAGAGGGTGGTCTTCGCTACACAACTTGCACATTGGGTTGACGTCTTCTTGAGATACGTATGTTTGAATGTTAGTTGGATTGGGGTTCCTGAGATTAAAGCTCTCTTTGTAGTTTTTAATACTTGATACGCTCTCTACAGCCTCGTATCTGTCTACAAGAAACTGCGACATTTGAGACCACTTTGGTAGCTCACGGGGAGATGTAAGAGACTGTTCCCAAAGGGCTAAAGTCACATCTGGGAGTTTTGTTGAGATCAACCGAATGAAAATCGGATCCCAGCTTTCAACTTGAACGTCAAGAGTTTTAAGGGTTGCTAACGAATCGTTGACGGAAGACTGTATTCTCCTAATC
This sequence comes from Gymnocheta viridis, assembly GCA_956483585.1. Taxonomy (NCBI): domain Eukaryota; kingdom Metazoa; phylum Arthropoda; class Insecta; order Diptera; family Tachinidae; genus Gymnocheta; species Gymnocheta viridis. Next base: position 35,113,405 of record OY101443.1, read on the forward strand.
GATTCACTATCCTCATTTTTTGCAGCTGGGATATCAAACAAGATTTTGTTTTGATTGTCAACTAGGACACGATTGTTTTCATAACGGGTTTTTAGAGCATTCCACGTTATGTCAAAATTGTCATGAGTAAGAGGATATCTCTTGACTATCGCACTTGCTTCACCTCTTGTTTTATTACGTAGATGGTATAGTTTAGTGACGGGATTGAGCTTTGAGTGATTAATATACACAGCTGTGACGGCCATTGTTCATAGTTGCCATTGAATACCACAAGGAGGGAGCTTAATGCAATCATTTGAATGGTTTTGCACATATGTTTCAGCGGGAGTGTGATGGAAACCTGAGTGACGAGATGTTGAGTGAAACCTCGGCCTTTCTGGATTGTCCTGTATAAGTATTCTTGCAAGATCGAGTATTCGAGAGGAACAATCATAATACAAGTTTCTACTTTGTTCATATCTCTCCTTTACCTCTTGCTTTATCTCTGCAGTACTTCTTGAATCCCTGCACAACATAACTTCTTCGAACAAGTAGTTTAATTTGTCCCATCTTGAGTCCAAGTCTCTCACCATGACTTCAAGAAGAGTGTCAGTATGCTCTTCCACAGGGGTGGCGTCAAACCTTTCACATAACGCCACTAATTGACTATAATCAAGGTCAAAATGACAAGGGACAACACAAAAAACGATTAGTTACTGAGAGAACACTGAAGATGGCACATAGCCGAAACCGGTCTGTTTATCAACCAAATTTGACGTGGGATGACGGAAATTTATTCCAAATTGCATCAAAACCCGTCGGAAGAAAAACACAACACTTAACAAATGCCTGTCAGGCTTACAATTTAGACACTATTGGACTTGTAAACGCTTTCAAACTATGTCAACTGAAGATACTTACAATAAAAGCAAACATTTGGTTCAACAAACAATGTCTCGCATTGAATGTCACACCAAAATACGCTAGAATACAACTGAAGACCGACACAGTAGCAAGTAGGAAGACTGCAAAAAGGGCCGAAAAGAATTTCGTAAAATTCGAAATACAGAGCTTGTATGCCAAAAAAGAAATGACGAACTCTGAAATCCTAGACATTCATTTACAATTGGCTGAACGAATCCCAACCGACATACTGATGGACATATTTGACCAAATAAATACAACAAACGCACTAACAATAGAACAGAAATACAAGAAGTTGAACAAAAAACTCGGTGAACTAACACGATCAACAAACAAACAAACATACAAAAAGCACAACTTCCACACTAGATTCATAAACCTGACTGAAGTTGCTATCAATAATGAGGAGGGTCGATTACTGGAGAAGGGTTTAAAACACAATATCCGGGAAAATAACAAAAAGAAGGAAATAGAGCAAACCATTGTGGACACAGAAGTTGCAATATCGATGCTACCAAACGAAGAGCAGGAGGAAGCCAGATACATCTGCAAACGGATAATAGAGAAGGAAGTTTAACAAGGAACATGAAACAATTAAAAACTTAAAACAGAAACTAAGGTCTAACAATATCATAACAACAAAAGCAGATAAAGGAAACACAACGGTATTAATAAAAAAAGAGGATTACATCACAAAAACGGAACAGCTAATATAGGATACTAAATGCAGGAAAACTAGAAAGGATCCTACGGATGAGTACCAAGCCAAAGTGAAAGAACTAATAAAAAAGGCAACCAAAGTAATAAAACCAAACATAGCACACACGTTAACACTCATGAACCCATCAGCCCCATCTATGATCGCACTACCGAAAATACATAAAATGAACACACCTATGAGACCCATAATTAACTACAAATCTGCTCCAAGTTACAAATTATCAAAATATCTAAAACCAATACTGAAAGATACCTTGAGCCTAAAAAACAAACACACAATAGCCAACACCACGGAATTAGTTACAAAGCTAGATAATGTAGAAATAACGAAAAATAGTAAACTAGTCTCATTTGACGTAAAAGATTTATATCCATCAATTCCAACAACGGAGACAATAAACATTGTACATAAAACACTACTCAACAAAACAGAAAACGTAGAATTTTCCAATCAACTCGTAAACACACTGAAAGCCACACTAGAACAGAATTACTTTAAATTTAACAATAGCATATACAGATAAACTAACGGACTAGGAATGGGAAATCCAACATCAGCAATCCTCATGGAGGTGTTTATGCAAAATCTAGAAGAGAAATACGTAGATGATCTAAAAACCAATTTCGGGGTAACATTCTATGCAAGATATGTCGACGATATTATATGTATACTGGAAGGAAATAGAGAAGAACAAGTTCTGGAGCTCCTGAATAAGCAACATAAAAGTATTAAATTCACAATGGAAGTAGAAGAAGACGACAAAATAAATTACCTAGACCTAACAATTAAAGCAAATAAGACTTTAAATAGAGTTGAATACGAAATATACAGAAAACCAACGGCCACAGACACAATAATACATAATTCATCGAACCATCCTCAACAACACAAGAACGCGGCAATTAGACAATTAGTAACAAGACTTGAACGAATACCACTAACACGTGAGGCCTATAAGAAAGAGATAAAAACAATATATGACATAGCAGAAAACAATGGATACAAAAAAGAACTAGTAGACAAAATCCGAAAGGATATCAAAACAAATAAAGAACGGAACAGAGAACAGGAGCAAGAAAATAGAACTTGGGCTACTTTAACGTATATGGGCAAATCAACATACAAACTAGCAAAATTTTTTAGAAAACACAATATTAACACAGCATTCCGAACAAAAAACAATTTGGGTAGAATACTACGAAAGAGCACAAACGAAACGGACCCCCTAGATAAGCAAGGAGTTTACAAATTGACTTGCGCATGCAAACATAGCTACATCGGACAAACAGGACGGAAAATAAAAACAATATTTCGGGAGCACATAAGAGACTACAACAAGAAACTGAAACAACCAGGAGCAACGCCAGAATCAAATTTCGCGAACCACATATTCAACAACAAATGTACACCAAGACACATCAGACAAACTGTTGAATTACTGCATTTACAGCACAAAGGACGGCGACTGAACGTATTAGAAAACATGGAAATATACAAACAAAAAACGTTTGACGGAAGAATTATAAACGAACAAATAAACACTGCGTCAGACATAATATTTGAACCGCTAAAACATTTTTACACAAAAGAAAACAATAACCCAAGAAAACCAGACAACACAACAAACGAACAAAACCAAAAAGAAACCCAGAAACGTACAATCACAGACTACTACCTACACAAAGATAAAACACCTAGCAAATGATCACTCAAATAATAAACTGTAACGGTAAACACAAGAGACTAACAAGAGAAAAATTAAACGAACAAGAAGCAGGTAGATATAGAGCACACAGGAATATATACGAACGAGAGAGAGCCACACACGAATATATACGAACGAGAGAGATGCAGACACGAACAAGAGAGAAAGAGAGGAAAAGAGGTTAGGTACACAAGGAAACTATACAAAAGACAAGGGACAACACAAAAAACGATTAGTTACTGAGAGAACACTGAAGATGGCACATAGCCGGAACCGGTCTGTTTATCAACCAAATTTGACGTGGGATGACGGAAATTCATTCCAAATTAAGTCAAAATGCTCTTTGACAGACGCGATCGAGTTTCGGGATGTGGAAGGCATATTGACGTGGGATAGGGGTTCAGCAGATTTGAAGTGTAACAAGTATGTTCACACGAAAATTTTTAGCTGAGTGTACGGGTCAGGTTACAGCTATTAAATAGGGGTTAATATTATAGGGCTGTTTCTTTACTAGGTGTATAGATTGCAGTTGTTATATGGTATAACACAGATTTCTCATTCACACTTAGCTGCTTTTGTTATGAACGCTTGACTAGGATTTTCTATTCTTTGTTGGATTAGGGGCTAACGGGTTAGCACCAGATATTGGTAATCTGGATAAAACCAAAGAATTGAAATACTGTTCTGAGAATTTGGGGATTGCTGATTCTCTAAAGTATATTATCTTTTTAGAAAGGGGCTAATGAGTTAGCACTAAATATGTTCTATTTAGATATATATAGAAATAATATACAGAGAATATAAATTAAACCAGTTTTGCACAATATAAAGCCGCTAATGATGAGTTAGAAATTTAAGAATGGGGAGTTCTAATAGACTGTATTAAGCATTTATACAGTCCTTAATTGAGAGCTTAGTGACCATATTAGATTTTTAGATGAGACCAATTTTAAATATTTTGAGAGGTAGAGGGAAAAATTTATCATAAAATATATATTTTTTTCACAATGTGTTGAAATTGAAGGTTTTAAATCGTAATTCAATCGTATTCTTCCGTAAACTTTTTCTTCATAAATTAATTTAGAAGTGTAAAAAACGTGTAAATTGAGATAACCGGTTTTCGCACTTTTCCCCGATAAACCGTAATTTAATGGTAACCCTTACGTGAAAGTAATGTATGTGCATACATATATTTATTGAATTGAGATAGAGATGTATGGATGAATGTATTTTAAATTTCTTAGTTTACTTTTTCTTTTTTTTTTGTTTTCTGTTTTGTTTTTAATAAATATTTTACTGTGCTCTTTCTGACTTGTATTATTTTTAATTTACACTACGTGCTCTTTTATAACAAATTAAATTACCCATGCAACTGGCTAATTTAAGAATAATTTATGACATTAATTATCTTGGTGAGTATAATTTTATCTTTTGTTTGATTTCTTAAGAGTTTCCGTTCAGTCATCCAAATGCAGTTGAAAATTTTATTCTGTGCAGCCTTTACAAGTGAAAACCTATGCATGTATAAGATTTCAGTTATTTAAGCTTCTTCTGATGAATCGCTTCAGTTCAACTATTTATTATTAGAAAAAATTTGTTTTATTTTATCCAACTTTCCCAAATTCTTTGTGGTAACACTGTTTGCTTCTGCAAATTTTTGCTTGTTCTCTTGGAAATAATTTTGTATATAGTGGACTGTATGGGGGTTGATTTGTAAAGTTAAAGAGAATTGAGTTGATAATGCTTTATTTGCAGACACAATAACAATATTTGGCTTCCTTTCGTTTAGTTTTATTGAGAAAATTTAAAAAGTTTAATAATTGTTTTTAATTTAAATTTTTAATAATTGTTTATAATTTTGCATTTGGTATTTTTTTTTTTAATTATAATTCAATGTTTAATACTGAAATCACCAAATTATAAGAGCACGTATTGTAACACACATTTAAGAGCGCCGTATATAAAGAGAGAAACTTACTTGAGATAAATAACTTGATGTAATCCAAAGAGAGGTTAAACAATTTTCGTTACTTTAAGCGACACGAGCATCAGCAAACGAGGAAAGAGAGATGTTAAGGTTTTGTTTCTTGCTTCTCCCCCTTTTTATTTACAGTGACAGCGAAAACTGCCTGGATATATTTTCCTTTAATTTTGTTTACAATTTATTTTATTTATTTAAACTCGTTTTTATTCTTTTGCTTATGCTCTTTTATTACATATATAATTTCATCCTTTTTCACAGTATGCACACACTTATTTCACTTGATTTTTTCCCTATATTTTCTTTATTTACCTTTGAAATGTATTCCTTTTTTATATTTTTATTGTAACATATGTACAACATTTGGTGTACTTATTATCGCTTAAGTATTTTCTCCTTCCTTAATCGGACGACAAGTAGTATATACTCGTATGTATGTATGTAGGTGTTAAATCATACACATACCTATATGTATGTAGGGGAACAATATTTTTATATATTTTTGTTTTTAAGTTTCGCTTTTAATTTTGCTTAGGTATTCCTTGACCTTTGTATTTACATATATGCAGATAATATTTGTTTTTACATCTGTACATATGTACATATATGTACATATGTAGGTGCACTTGAACTGATAGGTCAATAACTTTAAAATTTAGCGAATTTCTCCGGTACCTTATATACTCATTTCTTTTATTTATTTTTACATACATATGTATGTATGTATATTATATTTTCATACTTTTTCAATTATGTACACATACATACATATATATATGCATAGGAATGTCCAAGTGTAAATATGTACATCGGTATGTATGTACGAGTATGTCTAAATTCCTAGCGGATTTTTTTTTCATGTACACAGAAATTAGTTTTTGTTTTTTAATTTAAATTTTAGCAATTTTTCTGCACTTTTAAGTATAAAATATTATGCCCTTTTAACGGTACCCTTTTTTAAAAAAAATTTTTTTTGATTACATATAGTATGTACATACTATGTATGTACGTGCATACTTACATATGTACACACATGGTATGTATTTGCATGATTTTAGAAAAATTTTGTTTTTGTTCTTGATAGTTTTGGGTTTAGGAACTTTGTGTACTCTTTTAGCACAGAAATGTGTCACTTTCACCTACATACATACATATGTATACCCGAACTTTCACACTTGACTTTCATTCTCCTTTTTTTGTTTTTATAACCTTAAATACATGAAGGTACTTACTAGGTTTTCTATAATGTTGCCATTCGTTTTAACTTTGTTTCTTATGCGTACTATGTACTTACATGTCACCGTTGAAACTGATGATGTGATTTTTGTTTAATTGGCATTTACCTTATGTTTCTTATTAATTGTTGTAAATTGTTGTTTATCTCGCTTATCTGACTGAGTAATTATCCGGCTCGAAGGACCATGAATAATATTGGGATTATTATTAATAAATCTCCCTCTAGCTTGCCGGCGGGTAAGGGGAAGTTTTATATTTTTCTTGCAGCGATCTAAAAGGGAGATTTTAATTATAATCACTCCGTGGGTAGTGATTATAATTATTGGGGTTATGGGAAAATAAAAGAAACAAAGATTAGTTACTTTTATTTTGTGGTATTGGGATTTGGTTGAGATGGGATGCTCACCTTTTGTTTGTTCCAAGTGATGATACACGATAGGTATATAGGTAGGGAGATTTTTTCAAATTTATTTTTTACAATTTAAATAAAGTATAGGTACTTAGGTAGATAGGTTGATGTTTACACTTCAATAGTAAAAATGCAAGTAGTTCTTAGATCAAAAAGGGTCGACCGAAAAGAAAAGTATTCAACTTCGTATTTTCTAACCGATTCGCGGATAACTACAAATATATATTTTTGTCGCCCAACTTATTTAAGTGTTGACAATTTATATTAATTTTTTAATTCCATATTCAATGAAAAATATAAATTGTATAAAAAATGAAAATATATACATATAAAATTAGATAAAAGTGAAAATATTCAATAAAAAATATAAATTGGTTTTTTTGTTGTTGTAGTGGTTGAGGCAGTGGTTGATGCGGTGGTTGGTGTTGTTGATTTGGTGGCTGGTTTTGTTGTTAATTTTTGTTCCCTTGACTTCTGACGTTGTCGTAGTTCTTTAGTGGTTATTTCCTTGGCTTTTTGTGTTCGTTCAGACTTACGATGAAGCAACGTGTGGTGGCGCATGCTGTCACATTTTCGGCATGTATCCATTGATGGACATACCCGTAGGTCATGGCTACGTGCCAAACAGTTGGTGCAGTAATGGTTATTTTCAACAACTTCTTCTCTCTTTTCTGGTGTCATGCTTAAAATTTTCGGCAAAATCTCAGAGCATGAAATCTTTTACATAAAATGCATTTGTATAGATCGGGATCACGATGAATTTTCTCTTGTTTGGCATGGCGCTTCTCTGACCGATTATTGGCTCGTCTATTATTCCTGACATTAAAGAAATAAAAACTAATTAGGAATGTAAGAATTATGAACGCGATTGATTAGGAGTATAATTATATTGAGTAATATGGAGGAATACTTATGGGTAAAAGTTTTGATAATTGTGAAGTATTAAGCGTTCTAATGAAAAGAGCGGGGAAGATAAAAGTTTAGTTAGAGTTTTCGTTATTCAGCAAGGGAAGGTAACATAATTTAGATATAGGGCGAGTTATAGTTCCTGAAGCAATGCGTACGTCAGGTGTGAGTACTTTGTTATCTGAACCAGGATAGATGTTCTGTATTCTTCCTAACCGCCATTCATAGGAAGGTTGCCAATCGTCTATTACAACCACCAGTTCTCCTACTTGAATATTGGGAATGGTGTCTTTCCACTTATACCGCTTGTGCAAAGCCTTGAGATAGTCATCTTTCCATCGAATGGCGAACTGATGTTGAAGAGCTTTAAGCTTTTCCCACCTATTGATCAGAGACATGGTTTGGAAGGTTTGATCTGGGAAAGCCATCAGGGGTGCACCTCGTTAAAAATGGCCGGGGGTCAATGCGGTCAAATCCGTAGGATCTTCGGAGAATGCCGATATTGGACGAGAGTTGAGTATACCTTCCATTCGAGTTAAGATGGTGGCGAATTCCTCGAAGGTGAATTTTTTAGAGCCTGCAATCCGTTTCAAATGGAATTTGAAACTCTTTACAGCGGCTTCCTATAATCCGCCCATGTGGGGAGCGTGTGGAGGTATGAATCTCCATTCAAAGCCGTGAGTGACATACTTTTGAGCTATGTCTTGTGCTGCATTTTTCACGAACGTTGTGAATTCTCGTTGTAGGATTTTACTGGCGCCCAAGAAATTTCTACCATTATCACTAACTACCCTCTGGGGGAGCCCCCGCATCCCAATGAAGCGAGAAAATGCAGCCTGGAATGCCACAGAGGATAAGTCTGAGCATGCTTCTAAATGTACTGCTCGGGTACTGAAGCAAACGAAGACGCTTGCATACCCTTTAACCGAAGGAGATCTTCGTAGGAGCGACGTTTTCAACTCAAAGGGCCCAGCAAAGTCGACACCTGTGACTTGAAACGGAAGAGATAGAGTGCATCTCTCTGGGGGTAAGGGTGCCATTATTTGAGAACATGGCTGCTGTTTGTATATGATGCACGTCTTGCAGTGACGTATTATCTTTTTTACGCGTGGCTTAAGTCTGAACATATAAAATTCAGTTTGTACCATTCGGCACATTTGACTGCATTCAGCATGTAGGAGGAATTGGTGCAGATGATTAAGGTAAAGAGTAGCAAACCGAGAGCTGCCTGGTAGAATTATTGGATAACGCTCGTCGTAGGGCAGAGACGATTCAGACAACCTACCATTTACCCACAGAATGAGGTTTTTATCTAAAAATGGGTTTAAGGTTTTGAGAGAACTTTTGTTGGGTATACTTGGCCACTGAGTACGCTTTGATACTCTTCTGAATGAAATCTTTTTTGAGTCAGGATGAGAAGCCTAGACTTTACATATTGAACTTCTGATTGTGTTAGTTCATTCTGGTATTCACAATAACTGTTAGGCCTGACCTTTCTAATACTTCTATTAAAGAAACGGAATACATATCCTAAAACTCGCAGCGATTTGGTATATGTTGAAAATCTGGTCAAAATATCTTCCTCTTGAGTGTTTGCGTGAAAGGTATGGACTTCTGTGGGGACCTCTATTATTTTCAAAGGATTTCTGTTTGGCCACTCGGACTCAGGCTTGGTTAACCATGGCGGCCCAAACCACCATTGGGTGTTACTGGCTAGTTTTTGCGACTTACATCCCCGGGTTCCGAGATCTGCAGGGTTGTCGTGTGTTGGGACATGTTTCCACGTTGCCGTCGGAACAAGACGATGAATTTGGGCAATTCTATTTGCAACGTAAGTCTCCCATGTTGAGGGGGGTTTTGAGAGCCAACCCAGGACTATCGAAGAATCCGTCCATAAAAACACTTCCGTGTCATGAAAACTCAATGACGACTGTACGTACTTGATGAGGTTTGCCAAGAGTACAGCTCCATTGAGTTCCAAACGGGGTAAGCAGACTGTTTGTATAGGAGCTACTTTACATTTTGCTAGCAACAAGTTCGCAAAGGTTGCATGAAATTGAGTTTCGCAACGAATGTAAATCGTAGCGCAATACGCTGCTTTGGAAGCGTCACAAAACCCATGAATTTGGACTTCATCTGAGGGTGTGTATTGGAGCCAACGAGGTATGGTAACAGTTTCCATCTTGGATAGATCTGAAACCAAATCATTCCAATTTCTTAGGGATTCAGTTGAGATGTCGTCATCCCATTCTAACCCTTCGAGCCATAGCTGCTGCATTAGTATCTTGGCCCTGATGACTATGGGGCCCAGCCATCCCGCAGGGTCGAATAACTTTGCCACTGAAGAGAGAATTTGCCTTTTTGTAATTTTTGCAGACTGATCCACTGGAGAGAAATTATAAGTGAATGCATCCGAGACTGCATTCCACTTAATGCCAAGGGTTTTAGTTGAACTTGATTCTTGAAATCGCAGGAAATCTAAATCATATAGATCATCTTTTGGCAAATGTGTGAGAAGTTGGGAATTATTAGCAGTAATCTTTTTTAGAGGTAAGCCAGCTGACTTCAATGCTTTAATGAGTTGAGTTTGTGCGGAAAAAGTTTCATCAATGGAAAAACCTCCTGACAGTATATCATCTACGTACGTTTGCGAACGTAGAATTGATGCCGTCTTCGGGAATTCAGATTCACAATCAGTTGAAAGTTGAAGCAGGGTGCGTATTGCAAGATATGGGGCACAGTTAACCCCGAAAGTAACTGTTTTTAATTGATAGTCCTTGATTGGACCATCTATTGAGGGCTGAAACAGAATTCTTTGAAACTGTCTGTCATCTGGGTGTATGAGAATTTGGCGATACATCTTTTGTATATCACCACTAAATACGTATTTGTATTTTCTCCAATTTAGAATAATGGTTATTAGGTCATTTTGTAGAATCGGACCAGCATAAAGGACATCGTTAAGAGCAAATTGAGACTTTGTTTTTCTAGACGCGTTGAACACTACTCTGACCTTGGTGGTTTTGTGTTCTGAGCGCACCACCGCGTGATGAGGTAAATAAAAGGAGAAATATTTACCTTCAGATATTGTTTCTTGGGAGGAAGTTTCTTCCATATGGTCTAGAGTTAAATATTCGTTGACAACTGCCTTGTACTGGGTTTGAAGTTCTGGATCTTTTGCCAATGTTTTTTCCATTCTGGAATATTAAGCTAAGGCTACAAAACGTGATGAACCCAGGAAGACTTTTTCGGGATATTCTGTTTTAAATGGCAGCCTAACTACATATCTACCATTCTCCTGCCGTGTAGTCGTTTTAGCGTAAAAATTTTCGCAAAATTCATCTTCCATTGAGATAGGGCGATTCGAGGGTATTTCTTCCTCTTCCCAAAACTTTTTTAGCAGTATGTGGAGATCTGCAGTTTCAGAGGGAACGACAGAGGTGGTGAAGGATTGGATTGTTTGTGTTTTTATTGGACCGCTAAGCACCCATCCAAAGATTGTGTTGTAGGCCGATATGTTACCACAAATATTTTTCTTTATGCCTTCAATGTTAATGTTTTGCTCATAGTCATTATCAAGGATAAGATCTATTTGTGCAGATTTATTAAAAGTTGGATCGGCAAGATCTAATTCTTTGAGCTCGTTTGAGAAGGGAACTTCAAAGCTACAAGCTGGGAGTCTTTTAGTGACCTTTGGTAAGATTATGGCCTTAATGGGAATACGAGTGTTTGTTCTTCTGGCATAGAGCGTGAACTCACATTCTTTGGTAGCAGTTTGTTTCTGACCCCCAATTCCAACAATCTCAAAATGAGACCTTTGATAAGGGAGTTGGAGCCTATTTCTAATCTGTTCAGCTAAAAAGGTACGCTGAGAGCCTGGGTCTATTAAAGCTCTTATAGTGAAGCGCTCACCTCTGAATTCTATTTGCATTAGGGCTGTGCGTAATAGAATATTTTCACTGCTTGTCGAGCAATTAGCATGAATTTTGCTTGATGAACAGGGAAGATCATCGTAAACATTATTCTTCTCTATTTGAGTTACATTTGAGGAAGCACTTCCAGAGGTATTATTTTTATTAGGGACGAATCGTTTTTGACTATTCTCAGTGTACTGCGCACTATTTTGGGACTTATTGGTCATGTGTAGTAACGGGTGGTGAGATTTTTTACAATATGAACAAGTGTGTTTGCTTTTGCAATTTACTTTGATATGAGATGATCCTAAGCAGTTATTGCAGTACTTGTTTTGAAAAGCGTAATCAACTCTCTGTTGTATTGTGAAGTCTCTAAATTTAGGACAATTTCTGAGAGGGTGGTCTTCGCTACACAACTTGCACATTGGGTTGACGTTTTCTTGAGATACGTATGTTTGAATGTTAGTTGGATTGGGGTTCCTGAGATTAAAGCTCTCTTTGTAGTTTTTAATACTTGATACGCTCTCTACAGCCTCGTATCTGTCTACAAGAAACTGCGACATTTGAGACCACTTTGGTAGCTCACGGGGAGATGTAAGAGACTGTTCCCAAAGGGCTAAAGTCACATCTGGGAGTTTTGTTGAGATCAACCGAATGAGAATCGGATCCCAGCTTTCAACTTGAACGTCAAGAGTTTTAAGGGTTGCTAACGAATCGTTGACGGAAGACTGTATTCTCCTAATCGATTCACTATCCTCATTTTTTGCAGCTGGGATATCAAATAAGATTTTGATTTGATTGTCAACTAGGACACGATTGTTTTCATAACGGGTTTTTAGAGCATTCCACGTTATGTCAAAATTGTCATGAGTAAGAGGATATCTCTTGACTATCGCACTTGCTTCACCTCTTGTTGTATTACGTAGATGGTATAGTTTAGTGACGGGATTGAGCTTTGAGTGATTAATATACACAGCTGTGACGGCCATTGTTCATAGTTGCCATTGAATACCACAAGGAGGGAGCTTAATGCAATCATTTGAATGGTTTTGCACATATGTTTCAGCGGGAATGTGATAGAAACCTGAGTGACGAGATGTTGAGTGAAACCTCGGCCTTTCTGGATTGTCCTGTATAAGTATTCTTGCAAGATCGAGTATTCGAGAGGAACAATCATAATACAAGTTTCTACTTTGTTCATATCTCTCCTTTACCTCTTGCTTTATCTCTGCAGTACTTCTTGAATCCCTGCACAACATAACTTCTTCGAACAAGTAGTTTAATTTGTCCCATCTTGAGTCCAAGTCTCTCACCATGACTTCAAGAAGAGTGTCAGTATGCTCTTCCACAGGGGTGGCGTCAAACCTTTCACATAACGCCACTAATTGACTATAATCAAGGTCAAAATGACAAGGGACAACACAAAAAACGATTAGTTACTGAGAGAACACTGAAGATGGCACATAGCCGAAACCGGTCTGTTTATCAACCAAATTTGACGTGGGATGACGGAAATTTATTCCAAATTGCATCAAACCCCGTCGGAAGAAAAACACAACACTTAACAAATGCCTGTCAGGCTTACAATTTAGACACTATTGGACTTGTAAACGCTTTCAAACTATGTCAACTGAAGATACTTACAATAAAGGCAAACATTTGGTTCAACAAACAATGTCTCGCATTGAATGTCACACCAAAATACGCTAGAATACAACTGAAGACCGACACAGTAGCAAGTAGGAAGACTGCAAAAAGGGCCGAAAAGAATTTCGTAAAATTCGAAATCCAGAGCTTGTATGCCAAAAAAGAAATGACGAACTCTGAAATCCTAGACATTCATTTACAATTGGCTGAACGAATCCCAACCGACATACTGATGGACATATTTGACCAAATAAATACAACAAACGCACTAACAATAGAACAGAAATACAAGAAGTTGAACAAAAAACTCGGTGAACTAACACGATCAACAAACAAACAAACATACAAAAAGCACAACTTCCACACTAGATTCATAAACCTGACTGAAGTTGCTATCAATAATGAGGAGGGTCGATTACTGGAGAAGGGTTTAAAACACAATATCCGGGAAAATAACAAAAAGAAGGAAATAGAGCAAACCATTGTGGACACAGAAGTTGCAATATCGATGCTACCAAACGAAGAGCAGGAGGAAGCCAGATACATCTGCAAACGGATAATAGAGAAGGAAGTTTAACAAGGAACATGAAACAATTAAAAACTTAAAACAGAAACTAAGGTCTAACAATATCATAACAACAAAAGCAGATAAAGGAAACACAACGGTATTAATAAAAAAAGAGGATTACATCACAAAAACGGAACAGCTAATAGAGGATACTAAATGCAGGAAAACTAGAAAGGATCCTACGGATGAGTACCAAGCCAAAGTGAAAGAACTAATAAAAAAGGCAACCAAAGTAATAAAACCAAACATAGCACACACGTTAACACTCATGAACCCATCAGCCCCATCTATGATCGCACTACCGAAAATACATAAAATGAACACACCTATGAGACCCATAATTAACTACAAATCTGCTCCAAGTTACAAATTATCAAAATATCTAAAAACAATACTGAAAGAGCCTAAAAAACAAACACACAATAGCCAACACCACGGAATTAGTTACAAAGCTAGATAATGTAGAAATAACGAAAAATAGTAAACTAGTCTCATTTGACGTAAAAGATTTATATCCATCAATTCCAACAACGGAGACAATAAACATTGTACATAAAACACTACTCAACAAAACAGAAAACGTAGAATTTTCCAATCAACTCGTAAACACACTGAAAGCCACACTAGAACAGAATTACTTTAAATTTAACAATAGCATATACAGACAAACTAACGGACTAGGAATGGGAAATCCAACATCAGCAATCCTCATGGAGGTGTTTATGCAAAATCTAGAAGATAAATACGTAGATGATCTAAAAACCAATTTCGGGGTAACATTCTATGCAAGATATGTCGACGATATTATATGTATACTGGAAGGAAATAGAGAAGAACAAGTTCTGGAGCTCCTGAATAAGCAACATAAAAGTATTAAATTCACAATGGAAGTAGAAGAAGACGACAAAATAAATTACCTAGACCTAACAATTAAAGCAAATAAGAGTTTAAATAGAGTTGAATACGAAATATACAGAAAACCAACGGCCACAGACACAATAATACATAATTCATCGAACCATCCTCAACAACACAAGAACGCGGCAATTAGACAATTAGTAACAAGACTTGAACGAATACCACTAACACGTGAGGCCTATAAGAAAGAGATAAAAACAATATATGACATAGCAGAAAACAATGGATACAAAAAAGAACTAGTAGACAAAATCCGAAAGGATATCAAAACAAATAAAGAACGGAACAGAGAACAGGAGCAAGAAAATAGAACTTGGGCTACTTTAACGTATATGGGCAAATCAACATACAAACTAGCAAAATTTTTTAGAAAACACAATATTAACACAGCATTCCGAACAAAAAACAATTTGGGTAGAATACTACGAAAGAGCACAAACGAAACGGACCCCCTAGATAAGCAAGGAGTTTACAAATTGACTTGCTCATGCAAACATAGCTACATCGGACAAACAGGACGGAAAATAAAAACAAGATTTCGGGAGCACATAAGAGACTACAACAAGAAACTGAAACAACCAGGAGCAACGCCAGAATCAAATTTCGCGAACCACATATTCAACAACAAATGTACACCAAGACACATCAGACAAACTGTTGAATTACTGCATTTACAGCACAAAGGACGGCGACTGAACGTATTAGAAAACATGGAAATATACAAACAAAAAACGTTTGACGGAAGAATTATAAACGAACAAATAAACACTGCGTCAGACATAATATTTGAACCGCTAAAACATTTTTACACAAAAGAAAACAATAACCCAAGAAAACCAGACAACACAACAAACGAACAAAACCAAAAAGAAACCCAGAAACGTACAATCACAGACTACTACCTACACAAAGATAAAACACCTAGCAAATGATCACTCAAATAATAAACTGTAACGGTAAACACAAGAGACTAACAAGAGAAAAATTAAACGAACAAGAAGCAGGTAGATATAGAGCACACAGGAATATATACGAACGAGAGAGAGCCACACACGAATATATACGAACGAGAGAGATGCAGACACGAACAAGAGAGAAAGAGAGGAAAAGAGGTTAGGTACACAAGGAAACTATACAAAAGACAAGGGACAACACAAAAAACGATTAGTTACTGAGAGAACACTGAAGATGGCACATAGCCGAAACCGGTCTGTTTATCAACCAAATTTGACGTGGGATGACGGAAATTCATTCCATATTAAGTCAAAATGCTCTTTGACAGACGCGATCGAGTTTCGGGATGTGGAAGGCATATTGACGTGGGATAGGGGTTCAGCAGATTTGAAGTGTAACAAGTATGTTCACACGAAAATTTTTAGCTGAGTGTACGGGTCAGGTTACAGCTATTAAATAGGGGTTAATATTATAGGGCTGTTTCTTTACTAGGTGTATAGATTGCAGTTGTTATATGGTATAACACAGATTTCTCATTCACACTTAGCTGCTTTTGTTATGAACGCTTGACTAGGATTTTCTATTCTTTGTTGGATTAGGGGCTAACGGGTTAGCACCAGATATTGGTAATCTGGATAAAACCAAAGAATTGAAATACTGTTCTGAGAATTTGGGGATTGCTGATTCTCTAAAGTATATTATCTTTTTAGAAAGGGGCTAATGAGTTAGCACTAAATATGTTCTATTTAGATATATATAGAAATAATATACAGAGAATATAAATTAAACCAGTTTTGCACAATTTAAAGCCGCTAATGATGAGTTAGAAATTTAAGAATGGGGAGTTCTAATAGACTGTATTAAGCATTTATACAGTCCTTAATTGAGAGCTTAGTGACCATATTAGATTTTTAGATGAGACCAATTTTAAATATTTTAAGAGGTAGAGGGAAAAATTTATCATAAAATATATATTTTTTTCACAATGTGTTGAAATTGAAGGTTTTAAATCGTAATTCAATCGTATTCTTCCGTAAACTTTTTCTTCATAAATTAATTTAGAAGTGTAAAAAACGTGTAAATTGAGATAACCGGTTTTCGCACTTTTCCCCGATAAACCGTAATTTAATGGTAACCCTTACGTGAAAGTAATGTATGTGCATACATATATTTATTGAAATGAGATAGAGATGTATGGATGAATGTATTTTAAATTTCTTAGTTTACTTTTTATTTTTTTTTTATTTTCTGTTTTGTTTTTAATAAATATTTTACTGTGCTCTTTCTGACTTGTATTATTTTTAATTTACATTGTTGTGTAATGGCAGTGATTTCTGGATTAGTTGCCATTGTGGATGTTGTGTTTTTCAACGGTCTATTTTGATCAAAGGTTAATCTCCTTTTCCACTGTTGGGATATTTTCATTTATTTGTTGATCGATTTTTTAACACTTGTTTCACTGTCCTTCTATGAAGGATTAATTCATTTTTATATAAAAAATTTGCTTCTTTGCTGCGACAAAAAAAGACAATTTTTTCTTGGTCCACTCACTGAAGGATATAAGTATAATATCCTCCTGGCAGGATCGCCAGTTAAAGATCTTGATATCTTTTTTATTAAAAAAAAATCTTTTTCACGACGCGATGCGTCTTTATTTTTATTTATTTTTCTTAATTAATTTTTGAGTTAAAAACTACAAACGACGACTATGCGTCTTCAATACATATTTTTAACTGCCTAGAATTTACGAAATATCTATCTTAAATACTAGTGGAATAACATATTTTTCTTATCATAATTTCTTTATTCTTAACTATTTCATGGTCACTTATATTATTTTGTTATTCATTAGGTTTATATGTTGTTTTATGATAGTTTACGGTATTTGTGTATTTAGGGTTGTTTGGTATTCGACCCTTTTTATCTTTATTATGGTTAAAGGTTATTTATGATACAGTATTTTTATTTATGTTATTTGTCTTATGTCTAGTTACTAATTATGTCTAGGATTTTTATTACTCATATCTACGTGTTTACAAAATGATTTCTTTGTTCTTAATCCTAAATATATTTTATCAATAGTTTAGGTTATTTATGATACAGTATTTTTATTTATGTTATTTGTCTTATGTCTAGTTACTAATTAGGTCTGGGATTTTTATTACTCATATCTACGTGTTTACAAAATGATTTCTTTGTTCTTAATCCTAAATATATTTTATCAATAGTTTAGGTTATTTAACTAGTAATACTAATTACTCTCTTATTTATTATCTTAGAAATTATGTTTGTTAAAAATATTACTATAACAAAGAATTAAGATATTTCTTATATTTAATGATATTTGTGGGAACGACCCTAACTAGCTTGCTGCAATCTTAATTTACAAAACGCTTGCCAATATGTTGGTTGGGAAATTATTAAAAATGTTTCAACACATATACAAATTTTAAACCATTTAAAAGTAACACAAAGGTCATTTATGTTTATTTTAATTGCAAGTTAACTAATTTGCAGTAAGTTTAAACTTGATTTGAAAGCAAAAGTTAAAAATTTTCGTTAACAATAAAAAAGTGTTTTAACTTACTGTTAATCACAGCAGAAATTTATTTTTGGGAAATGCAAAAATCACATCTTAGCATGATTTCTGCACAAAAATGTGTCTTTTTGAGATGAAAAACTTAAATCCATAATTTTGTTAAGAATTTATGGAAAATATTTTTAAAATCATGGTAGCCCTTGTTCTCAGAAAAACCTTACTTCAAGGCACGCTTTATTTCTTTAATTTCAGAGTGGAAATGGCTTATGACATATGTATTTGTATTTCTTAAAACGTATATGTATGAATGCTTAAAATGTATGAATGCTAAATATGTATCTAAGTATATAAATGCTCGTATATGAGGAATCAGAGATAGAACTTCCATGCTAGAAGGTATAGACTTCATATTTCACTACAATCTCGACCGGCAGATATTACTCTTCTAAGAACTCATAATCCTCGCATTCCGAAGTGTTGCCTTCAGGGTCTCCCAAGTTATCATAATTCCTATGTTCCAACCACCTTTTCAATCGACTCGAATCAACTATGCCTCATATGGCACCTGTGTTATTTGCCAATTCTGAACGTCGGACATTTCGTACCGATAATTACCCAATTGTTTCTGTATTACATATGGGCCGCGATATTTTTTATTAATTTCTTATTCATCTCCGGTGTCGTATCAATGTTCCTCAATACCACTAATATCGAACGCCCTAACCGGTACATGATGCTAATTAAAATACCTCAAGTTATTCTCTTGTGATTTCTCAGTGTTCCTCATATTCCCTAATGCTATTAATATCATCCCCTCCCTCTGAATACCTATCCAGTATATGCTCCGTGAACTCGTTAATTATCTCCCCCTCTGCACCACACCAAATAAAATTTCACTTGAATAGTGTCCCGTAGCACTTAGCACCGTGCTATTTATCGCAAACTCTATCCTTTCCAACTTAGTCACCCAATCGGCATGCTCGATTGGTTCAGTCTATTTGGCCAACATGGCCCTAAGATCCCTATTTATTCTCTACACTTGTTCGTTAGATTGGGGTGATGCCACGGACGTCTTTACGTGAATAATGTTCCTTACAGACAGAAATGACTGAATAATGAAATGTGAAGCAGGTTCCCCGGTCAATATATATTGAGAGTATATATAGTATATAATATATTCAAAGTATTTCCTCAAAGCGTAGCTTGCCTCTTTCGTTCCGCATACAGTTTCGTAAAAGCGTCATCGCTTATGTATGTTTCCGCTTTAATATTATTGGCGGTAAATGCCCGAAGTGGTCGATGTGGGCGGCATGAAATAACGCCCAATTAAGAAAATGAAATAAGACCCAATAAAATAAAGCCCAATAAAAAAATTAAATAAAACCCAATTTTAATGAAATAACGCCCAAACTGAAAATAAAATAAAGCCATCACTCTATACAAATGTATAGCAGTTGTTGTTTTTACATTTTCTACAAACCTCTTACAACTACAATTAGAGTTGAAAAAAAGTCAGCAAAGGTAGTAATGGTAAAGTAAGAAAACAAAAACAATTGGTTGATTTTTGAGTTCTTGTTACAACTTTGATATTGTTTAAACTTTTCATTTGTTTTAATGAAGGTTTAATATAATATCTCCAGTTGTTCTAAGATATATTTGGGTAAAGTTCCCTGAAGATCTGCATTAGCAACAGTGAAATGCGCATAGGAACAAGCTATACCCCTCAATAATCAATTGCAATTTGTTTTTAGCAAAATGGTTAATGTTTTACTGAATAAGTAAAATATTAATTTTGGGAAAAAGTGCGAATAAATAAAATTTAACACTAAAATTTGAAAGATTCCCATAAAAAGCACCAATTATTAACTTGACAAGCACCCGATCGCAAAATTTTGTTTGACATCACTCTATACAAATGTATAGCAGTTGTTGTTTTTACATTTTCTACAAACCTCTTACAACTACAATTAAGGTGGAGGTACATAACACGCGTTGAGGCGTGCGTGCGCTATACGCTTTGTAAACTTTTTATGTGTTAGACGCTTCAAGTTACACAGCACGCTTTATAGACGTACAACAATTTATATTTTTTAACCTCTTCTATTAATTTTTCTTCCATTGTTTAACTTTTTTAATTACACTAAATCAATTGATGACCAGCAGAGACCTGCGCCGAGCGATTTTCTCGGCGGTTGACCAGACAACAACTAAAGTATGAAAACAAATGTTAGATGAGTAGCCGCCATATTAAACATGACGCGTGAAAAGTTGAAAGTTAACCAACTTTTTGCGTTAGACACGTTGCCGACTTTTTTATGTACCTTGTTATTTGAAAATACTCTAGTTCAACTTTTTTGACAGAAGTCTACAACGCGCTAACGCTTGCAACGCGTGTTATGTACCTCCACCTTTAGAGTTGAAAAAAAGTCAGCCTGGGTAGTAATGGTAAAGTAAGAAAACAAAAACAATTGCTTGATTATTGAGTTCTTGTTACAACTTTGATATTGTTTAAACTTTTCATTTGTTTTAATGAAGGTTTAATATAATATCTCCAGTTGTTCTAAGAAATATTTGGGTAAAGTTCCCTGATGATCTGCATTAGCAAGAGTGAAATTCGCATAGGAACAAGCTATACCCCTCAATAATCAATTGCAATTTGTTTTTAGCAAAATGGTTAATGTTTTACTGAATAAGTAAAATATTAATTTTGGGAAAAAGTGCGAATAAATAAAATTTAACACTAAAATTTGAAAGATTCCCATAAAAAGCACCAATTATTAACTTGACAAGCACCCGATCGCAAAATTTTCTTTGACATCACTCTATACAAATGTATAGCAGTTGTTGTTTTTACATTTTCTACAAACCTCTTACAACTACAATTAGAGTTGAAAAAAAGTCAGCCTAGGTAGTAATGGTAAAGTAAGAAAACAAAAACAATTGGTTGATTATTGAGTTCTTGTTACAACTTTGATATTGTTCAAACTTTTCATTTGTTTTAATGAAGGTTTAATATAATATCTCCAGTTGTTCTAAGAAATATTTGGGCAAAGTTCCCTGATGATCTGCATTAGCAACTGTGAAATGCGCATAGGAACAAGCTATACCCTTCAATAATCAATTGCAATTTGTTTTTAACAAAATGGTTAATGTTTTACTGAATAAGTAAAATATTAATTTTGGGAAAAAGTGAGAATAAAAAAATTTAACACTAAAATTTTAAAGATTCCCATAAAAAGCATCAATTATTAACTTGACAAGCACCCGGTCGCAAAATTTTGTTTGACATCACTTAATACAAATGTATAGCAGTTGTTGTTTTTACATTTTCTACAAACCTCTTACAACTACAATTAGAGTTGAAAAAAAGTCAGCCTAGGTAGTAATGGTAAAGTAAGAAAACAAAAACAATTGGTTGATTATTGAGTTCTTGTTACAACTTTGATATTGTTTAAACTTTTCATTTGTTTTAATGAAGGTTTAATATAATATCTCCAGTTGTTCTAAGAAATATTTGGGTAAAGTTCCCTGATGATCTGCATTAGCAACTGTGAAATGCGCATAGGAACAAGCTATACCCTTCAATAATCAATTGCAATTTGTTTTTAACAAAATGGTTAATGTTTTACTGAATAAGTAAAATATTAATTTTGGGAAAAAGTGCGAATAAAAAAAATTTAACACTAAAATTTGAAAGATTCCCATAAAAAGCACCAATTATTAACTTGACAAGCACCCGGTCGCAAAATTTTGTTTGACATCACTTAATACAAATGTATAGCAGTTGTTGTTTTTACATTTTCTACAAACCTCTTACAACTACAATTAGAGTTGAAAAAAAGTCAGCCTAGGTAGTAATGGTAAAGTAAGAAAACAAAAACAATTGGTTGATTATTGAGTTCTTGTTACAACTTTGATATTGTTTAAACTTTTCATTTGTTTTAATGAAGGTTTAATATAATATCTCCAGTTGTTCTAAGAAATATTTGGGCAAAGTTCCCTGATGATCTGCATTAGCAACTGTGAAATGCGCATAGGAACAAGCTATACCCTTCAATAATCAATTGCAATTTGTTTTTAACAAAATGGTTAATGTTTTACTGAATAAGTAAAATATTAATTTTGGGAAAAAGTGCGAATAAAAAAATTTAACACTAAAATTTTAAAGATTCCCATAAAAAGCATCAATTATTAACTTGACAAGCACCCGGTCGCAAAATTTTGTTTGACATCACTCTATACAAATGTATAGCAGTTGTTGTTTTTACATTTTCTACAAACCTCTTGCAACTACAATTAGAGTTGAAAAAAAGTCAGCCTAGGTAGTAATGGTAAAGTAAGAAAACAAAAACAATTGGTTGATTATTGAGTTCTTGTTACAACTTTGATATTGTTTAAACTTTTCATTTGTTTTAATGAAGGTTTAATATAATATCTCCAGTTGTTCTAAGAAATATTTGGGCAAAGTTCCCTGATGATCTGCATTAGCAACTGTGAAATGCGCATAGGAACAAGCTATACCCTTCAATAATCAATTGCAATTTGTTTTTAACAAAATGGTTAATGTTTTACTGAATAAGTAAAATATTAATTTTGGGAAAAAGTGCGAATAAAAAAATTTAACACTAAAATTTTAAAGATTCCCATAAAAAGCATCAATTATTAACTTGACAAGCACCCGGTCGCAAAATTTTGTTTGACATCACTCTATACAAATGTATAGCAGTTGTTGTTTTTACATTTTCTACAAACCTCTTGCAACTACAATTAGAGTTGAAAAAAAGTCAGCCTAGGTAGTAATGGTAAAGTAAGAAAACAAAAACAATTGGTTGATTATTGAGTTCTTGTTACAACTTTGATATTGTTTAAACTTTTCATTTGTTTTAATGAAGGTTTAATATAATATCTCCAGTTGTTCTAAGAAATATTTGGGCAAAGTTCCCTGATGATCTGCATTAGCAACTGTGAAATGCGCATAGGAACAAGCTATACCCTTCAATAATCAATTGCAATTTGTTTTTAACAAAATGGTTAATGTTTTACTGAATAAGTAAAATATTAATTTTGGGAAAAAGTGCGAATAAAAAAATTTAACACTAAAATTTTAAAGATTCCCATAAAAAGCATCAATTATTAACTTGACAAGCACCCGGTCGCAAAATTTTGTTTGACATCACTCTATACAAATGTATAGCAGTTGTTGTTTTTACATTTTCTACAAACCTCTTGCAACTACAATTAGAGTTGAAAAAAAGTCAGCCTAGGTAGTAATGGTAAAGTAAGAAAACAAAAACAATTGGTTGATTATTGAGTTCTTGTTACAACTTTGATATTGTTTAAACTTTTCATTTGTTTTAATGAAGGTTTAATATAATATCTCCAGTTGTTCTAAGAAATATTTGGGCAAAGTTCCCTGATGATCTGCATTAGCAACTGTGAAATGCGCATAGGAACAAGCTATACCCTTCAATAATCAATTGCAATTTGTTTTTAACAAAATGGTTAATGTTTTACTGAATAAGTAAAATATTAATTTTGGGAAAAAGTGCGAATAAAAAAATTTAACACTAAAATTTTAAAGATTCCCATAAAAAGCATCAATTATTAACTTGACAAGCACCCGGTCGCAAAATTTTGTTTGACATCACTCTATACAAATGTATAGCAGTTGTTGTTTTTACATTTTCTACAAACCTCTTGCAACTACAATTAGAGTTGAAAAAAAGTCAGCCTAGGTAGTAATGGTAAAGTAAGAAAACAAAAACAATTGGTTGATTATTGAGTTCTTGTTACAACTTTGATATTGTTTAAACTTTTCATTTGTTTTAATGAAGGTTTAATATAATATCTCCAGTTGTTCTAAGAAATATTTGGGCAAAGTTCCCTGATGATCTGCATTAGCAACTGTGAAATGCGCATAGGAACAAGCTATACCCTTCAATAATCAATTGCAATTTGTTTTTAACAAAATGGTTAATGTTTTACTGAATAAGTAAAATATTAATTTTGGGAAAAAGTGCGAATAAAAAAATTTAACACTAAAAATTTAAAGATTCCCATAAAAAGCATCAATTATTAACTTGACAAGCACCCGGTCGCAAAATTTTGTTTGACATCACTTAATACAAATGTATAGCAGTTGTTGTTTTTACATTTTCTACAAACCTCTTACAACTACAATTAGAGTTGAAAAAAAGTCAGCCTAGGTAGTAATGGTAAAGTAAGAAAACAAAAACAATTGGTTGATTATTGAGTTCTTGTTACAACTTTGATATTGTTTAAACTTTTCATTTGTTTTAATGAAGGTTTAATATAATATCTCCAGTTGTTCTAAGAAATATTTGGGCAAAGTTCCCTGATGATCTGCATTAGCAACTGTGAAATGCGCATAGGAACAAGCTATACCCTTCAATAATCAATTGCAATTTGTTTTTAACAAAATGGTTAATGTTTTACTGAATAAGTAAAATATTAATTTTGGGAAAAAGTGCGAATAAAAAAAATTTAACACTAAAATTTGAAAGATTCCCATAAAAAGCACCAATTATTAACTTGACAAGCACCCGGTCGCAAAATTTTGTTTGACATCACTTAATACAAATGTATAGCAGTTGTTGTTTTTACATTTTCTACAAACCTCTTACAACTACAATTAGAGTTGAAAAAACGTCAGCCTAGGTAGTAATGGTAAAGTAAGAAAACAAAAACAATTGGTTGATTATTGAGTTCTTGTTACAACTTTGATATTGTTTAAACTTTTCATTTGTTTTAATGAAGGTTTAATATAATATCTCCAGTTGTTCTAAGAAATATTTGGGCAAAGTTCCCTGATGATCTGCATTAGCAACTGTGAAATGCGCATAGGAACAAGCTATACCCTTCA
Source organism: Gymnocheta viridis (assembly GCA_956483585.1). Taxonomy (NCBI): domain Eukaryota; kingdom Metazoa; phylum Arthropoda; class Insecta; order Diptera; family Tachinidae; genus Gymnocheta; species Gymnocheta viridis. The sequence goes on from OY101443.1 coordinate 35,138,689, forward strand.
ATAATCAATTGCAATTTGTTTTTAACAAAATGGTTAATGTTTTACTGAATAAGTAAAATATTAATTTTGGGAAAAAGTGCGAATAAAAAAATTTAACACTAAAATTTTAAAGATTCCCATAAAAAGCATCAATTATTAACTTGACAAGCACCCGGTCGCAAAATTTTGTTTGACATCACTCTATACAAATGTATAGCAGTTGTTGTTTTTACATTTTCTACAAACCTCTTGCAACTACAATTAGAGTTGAAAAAAAGTCAGCCTAGGTAGTAATGGTAAAGTAAGAAAACAAAAACAATTGGTTGATTATTGAGTTCTTGTTACAACTTTGATATTGTTTAAACTTTTCATTTGTTTTAATGAAGGTTTAATATAATATCTCCAGTTGTTCTAAGAAATATTTGGGTAAAGTTCCCTGATGATCAGCATTAGCAACTGTGAAATGCGCATAGGAACAAGCTATACCCTTCAATAATCAATTGCAATTTGTTTTTAACAAAATGGTTAATGTTTTACTGAATAAGTAAAATATTAATTTTGGGAAAAAGTGCGAATAAAAAAAATTTAACACTAAAATTTGAAAGATTCCCATAAAAAGCACCAATTATTAACTTGACAAGCACCCGGTCGCAAAATTTTGTTTGACATCACTTAATACAAATGTATAGCAGTTGTTGTTTTTACATTTTCTACAAACCTCTTACAACTACAATTAGAGTTGAAAAAAAGTCAGCCTAGGTAGTAATGGTAAAGTAAGAAAACAAAAACAATTGGTTGATTATTGAGTTCTTGTTACAACTTTGATATTGTTTAAACTTTTCATTTGTTTTAATGAAGGTTTAATATAATATCTCCAGTTGTTCTAAGAAATATTTGGGCAAAGTTCCCTGATGATCTGCATTAGCAACTGTGAAATGCGCATAGGAACAAGCTATACCCTTCAATAATCAATTGCAATTTGTTTTTAACAAAATGGTTAATGTTTTACTGAATAAGTAAAATATTAATTTTGGGAAAAAGTGCGAATAAAAAAATTTAACACTAAAATTTTAAAGATTCCCATAAAAAGCATCAATTATTAACTTGACAAGCACCCGGTCGCAAAATTTTGTTTGACATCACTCTATACAAATGTATAGCAGTTGTTGTTTTTACATTTTCTACAAACCTCTTGCAACTACAATTAGAGTTGAAAAAAAGTCAGCCTAGGTAGTAATGGTAAAGTAAGAAAACAAAAACAATTGGTTGATTATTGAGTTCTTGTTACAACTTTGATATTGTTTAAACTTTTCATTTGTTTTAATGAAGGTTTAATATAATATCTCCAGTTGTTCTAAGAAATATTTGGGCAAAGTTCCCTGATGATCTGCATTAGCAACTGTGAAATGCGCATAGGAACAAGCTATACCCTTCAATAATCAATTGCAATTTGTTTTTAACAAAATGGTTAATGTTTTACTGAATAAGTAAAATATTAATTTTGGGAAAAAGTGCGAATAAAAAAATTTAACACTAAAATTTTAAAGATTCCCATAAAAAGCATCAATTATTAACTTGACAAGCACCCGGTCGCAAAATTTTGTTTGACATCACTCTATACAAATGTATAGCAGTTGTTGTTTTTACATTTTCTACAAACCTCTTGCAACTACAATTAGAGTTGAAAAAAAGTCAGCCTAGGTAGTAATGGTAAAGTAAGAAAACAAAAACAATTGGTTGATTATTGAGTTCTTGTTACAACTTTGATATTGTTTAAACTTTTCATTTGTTTTAATGAAGGTTTAATATAATATCTCCAGTTGTTCTAAGAAATATTTGGGCAAAGTTCCCTGATGATCTGCATTAGCAACTGTGAAATGCGCATAGGAACAAGCTATACCCTTCAATAATCAATTGCAATTTGTTTTTAACAAAATGGTTAATGTTTTACTGAATAAGTAAAATATTAATTTTGGGAAAAAGTGCGAATAAAAAAATTTAACACTAAAATTTTAAAGATTCCCATAAAAAGCATCAATTATTAACTTGACAAGCACCCGGTCGCAAAATTTTGTTTGACATCACTCTATACAAATGTATAGCAGTTGTTGTTTTTACATTTTCTACAAACCTCTTGCAACTACAATTAGAGTTGAAAAAAAGTCAGCCTAGGTAGTAATGGTAAAGTAAGAAAACAAAAACAATTGGTTGATTATTGAGTTCTTGTTACAACTTTGATATTGTTTAAACTTTTCATTTGTTTTAATGAAGGTTTAATATAATATCTCCAGTTGTTCTAAGAAATATTTGGGCAAAGTTCCCTGATGATCTGCATTAGCAACTGTGAAATGCGCATAGGAACAAGCTATACCCTTCAATAATCAATTGCAATTTGTTTTTAACAAAATGGTTAATGTTTTACTGAATAAGTAAAATATTAATTTTGGGAAAAAGTGCGAATAAAAAAATTTAACACTAAAATTTTAAAGATTCCCATAAAAAGCATCAATTATTAACTTGACAAGCACCCGGTCGCAAAATTTTGTTTGACATCACTCTATACAAATGTATAGCAGTTGTTGTTTTTACATTTTCTACAAACCTCTTGCAACTACAATTAGAGTTGAAAAAAAGTCAGCCTAGGTAGTAATGGTAAAGTAAGAAAACAAAAACAATTGGTTGATTATTGAGTTCTTGTTACAACTTTGATATTGTTTAAACTTTTCATTTGTTTTAATGAAGGTTTAATATAATATCTCCAGTTGTTCTAAGAAATATTTGGGCAAAGTTCCCTGATGATCTGCATTAGCAACTGTGAAATGCGCATAGGAACAAGCTATACCCTTCAATAATCAATTGCAATTTGTTTTTAACAAAATGGTTAATGTTTTACTGAATAAGTAAAATATTAATTTTGGGAAAAAGTGCGAATAAAAAAATTTAACACTAAAAATTTAAAGATTCCCATAAAAAGCATCAATTATTAACTTGACAAGCACCCGGTCGCAAAATTTTGTTTGACATCACTTAATACAAATGTATAGCAGTTGTTGTTTTTACATTTTCTACAAACCTCTTACAACTACAATTAGAGTTGAAAAAAAGTCAGCCTAGGTAGTAATGGTAAAGTAAGAAAACAAAAACAATTGGTTGATTATTGAGTTCTTGTTACAACTTTGATATTGTTTAAACTTTTCATTTGTTTTAATGAAGGTTTAATATAATATCTCCAGTTGTTCTAAGAAATATTTGGGCAAAGTTCCCTGATGATCTGCATTAGCAACTGTGAAATGCGCATAGGAACAAGCTATACCCTTCAATAATCAATTGCAATTTGTTTTTAACAAAATGGTTAATGTTTTACTGAATAAGTAAAATATTAATTTTGGGAAAAAGTGCGAATAAAAAAAATTTAACACTAAAATTTGAAAGATTCCCATAAAAAGCACCAATTATTAACTTGACAAGCACCCGGTCGCAAAATTTTGTTTGACATCACTTAATACAAATGTATAGCAGTTGTTGTTTTTACATTTTCTACAAACCTCTTACAACTACAATTAGAGTTGAAAAAACGTCAGCCTAGGTAGTAATGGTAAAGTAAGAAAACAAAAACAATTGGTTGATTATTGAGTTCTTGTTACAACTTTGATATTGTTTAAACTTTTCATTTGTTTTAATGAAGGTTTAATATAATATCTCCAGTTGTTCTAAGAAATATTTGGGCAAAGTTCCCTGATGATCTGCATTAGCAACTGTGAAATGCGCATAGGAACAAGCTATACCCTTCAATAATCAATTGCAATTTGTTTTTAACAAAATGGTTAATGTTTTACTGAATAAGTAAAATATTAATTTTGGGAAAAAGTGCGAATAAAAAAATTTAACACTAAAATTTTAAAGATTCCCATAAAAAGCATCAATTATTAACTTGACAAGCACCCGGTCGCAAAATTTTGTTTGACATCACTCTATACAAATGTATAGCAGTTGTTGTTTTTACATTTTCTACAAACCTCTTGCAACTACAATTAGAGTTGAAAAAAAGTCAGCCTAGGTAGTAATGGTAAAGTAAGAAAACAAAAACAATTGGTTGATTATTGAGTTCTTGTTACAACTTTGATATTGTTTAAACTTTTCATTTGTTTTAATGAAGGTTTAATATAATATCTCCAGTTGTTCTAAGAAATATTTGGGTAAAGTTCCCTGATGATCAGCATTAGCAACTGTGAAATGCGCATAGGAACAAGCTATACCCTTCAATAATCAATTGCAATTTGTTTTTAACAAAATGGTTAATGTTTTACTGAATAAGTAAAATATTAATTTTGGGAAAAAGTGCGAATAAAAAAAATTTAACACTAAAATTTGAAAGATTCCCATAAAAAGCACCAATTATTAACTTGACAAGCACCCGGTCGCAAAATTTTGTTTGACATCACTTAATACAAATGTATAGCAGTTGTTGTTTTTACATTTTCTACAAACCTCTTACAACTACAATTAGAGTTGAAAAAAAGTCAGCCTAGGTAGTAATGGTAGAGTAAGAAAACAAAAACAATTGGTAGATTATTGAGTTCTTGTTACAACTTTGATATTGTTCAAACTTTTCATTTGTTTTAATGAAGGTTTAATATAATATCTCCAGTTGTTCTAAGAAATATTTGGGTAAAGTTCCCTGATGATCAGCATTAGCAACTGTGAAATGCGCATAGGAACAAGCTATACCCTTCAATAATCAATTGCAATTTGTTTTTAACAAAATGGTTAATGTTTTACTGAATAAGTAAAATATTAATTTTGGGAAAAAGTGCGAATAAAAAAAATTTAACACTAAAATTTGAAAGATTCCCATAAAAAGCACCAATTATTAACTTGACAAGCACCCGGTCGCAAAATTTTGTTTGACATCACTTAATACAAATGTATAGCAGTTGTTGTTTTTACATTTTCTACAAACCTCTTACAACTACAATTAGAGTTGAAAAAAAGTCAGCCTAGGTAGTAATGGTAGAGTAAGAAAACAAAAACAATTGGTTGATTATTGAGTTCTTGTTACAACTTTGATATTGTTCAAACTTTTCATTTGTTTTAATGAAGGTTTAATATAATATCTCCAGTTGTTCTAAGAAATATTTGGGTAAAGTTCCCTGATGATCTGCATTAGCAACTGTGAAATGCGCATAGGAACAAGCTATACCCTTCAATAATCAATTGCAATTTGTTTTTAACAAAATGGTTAATGTTTTACTGAATAAGTAAAATATTAATTTTGGGAAAAAGTGCGAATAAAAAAAATTTAACACTAAAATTTGAAAGATTCCCATAAAAAGCACCAATTATTAACTTGACAAGCACCCGGTCGCAAAATTTTGTTTGACATCACTTAATACAAATGTATAGCAGTTGTTGTTTTTACATTTTCTACAAACCTCTTACAACTACAATTAGAGTTGAAAAAAAGTCAGCCTAGGTAGTAATGGTAGAGTAAGAAAACAAAAACAATTGGTTGATTATTGAGTTCTTGTTACAACTTTGATATTGTTCAAACTTTTCATTTGTTTTAATGAAGGTTTAATATAATATCTCCAGTTGTTCTAAGAAATATTTGGGTAAAGTTCCCTGATGATCTGCATTAGCAACTGTGAAATGCGCATAGGAACAAGCTATACCCTTCAATAATCAATTGCAATTTGTTTTTAACAAAATGGTTAATGTTTTACTGAATAAGTAAAATATTAATTTTGGGAAAAAGTGCGAATAAAAAAAATTTAACACTAAAATTTGAAAGATTCCCATAAAAAGCACCAATTATTAACTTGACAAGCACCCGGTCGCAAAATTTTGTTTGACATCACTTAATACAAATGTATGGCAGTTGTTGTTTTTACATTTTCTACAAACCTCTTACAACTACAATTAGAGTTGAAAAAAAGTCAGCCTAGGTAGTAATGGTAGAGTAAGAAAACAAAAACAATTGGTTGATTATTGAGTTCTTGTTACAACTTTGATATTGTTCAAACTTTTCATTTGTTTTAATGAAGGTTTAATATAATATCTCCAGTTGTTCTAAGAAATATTTGGGTAAAGTTCCCTGATGATCTGCATTAGCAACTGTGAAATGCGCATAGGAACAAGCTATACCCTTCAATAATCAATTGCAATTTGTTTTTAACAAAATGGTTAATGTTTTACTGAATAAGTAAAATATTAATTTTGGGAAAAAGTGCGAATAAAAAAAATTTAACACTAAAATTTGAAAGATTCCCATAAAAAGCACCAATTATTAACTTGACAAGCACCCGGTCGCAAAATTTTGTTTGACATCACTCTATACAAATGTATAGCAGTTGTTGTTTTTACATTTTCTACAAACCTCTTACAACTACAATTAGAGTTGAAAAAAAGTCAGCCTAGGTAGTAATGGTAGAGTAAGAAAACAAAAACAATTGGTTGATTATTGAGTTCTTGTTACAACTTTGATATTGTTTAAACTTTTCATTTGTTTTAATGAAGGTTTAATATAATATCTCCAGTTGTTCTAAGAAATATTTGGGTAAAGTTCCCTGATGATCTGCATTAGCAACTGTGAAATGCGCATAGGAACAAGCTATACCCTTCAATAATCAATTGCAATTTGTTTTTAACAAAATGGTTAATGTTTTACTGAATAAGTAAAATATTAATTTTGGGAAAAAGTGCGAATAAAAAAAATTTAACACTAAAATTTGAAAGATTCCCATAAAAAGCACCAATTATTAACTTGACAAGCACCCGGTCGCAAAATTTTGTTTGACATCACTTAATACAAATGTATAGCAGTTGTTGTTTTTACATTTTCTACAAACCTCTTACAACTACAATTAGAGTTGAAAAAAAGTCAGCCTAGGTAGTAATGGTAGAGTAAGAAAACAAAAACAATTGGTTGATTATTGAGTTCTTGTTACAACTTTGATATTGTTCAAACTTTTCATTTGTTTTAATGAAGGTTTAATATAATATCTCCAGTTGTTCTAAGAAATATTTGGGTAAAGTTCCCTGATGATCTGCATTAGCAACTGTGAAATGCGCATAGGAACAAGCTATACCCTTCAATAATCAATTGCAATTTGTTTTTAACAAAATGGTTAATGTTTTACTGAATAAGTAAAATATTAATTTTGGAAAAAAGTGCGAATAAAAAAAATTTAACACTAAAATTTGAAAGATTCCCATAAAAAGCACCAATTATTAACTTGACAAGCACCCGGTCGCAAAATTTTGTTTGACATCACTTAATACAAATGTATAGCAGTTGTTGTTTTTACATTTTCTACAAACCTCTTACAACTACAATTAGAGTTGAAAAAAAGTCAGCCTAGGTAGTAATGGTAGAGTAAGAAAACAAAAACAATTGGTTGATTATTGAGTTCTTGTTACAACTTTGATATTGTTCAAACTTTTCATTTGTTTTAATGAAGGTTTAATATAATATCTCCAGTTGTTCTAAGAAATATTTGGGTAAAGTTCCCTGATGATCAGCATTAGCAACTGTGAAATGCGCATAGGAACAAGCTATACCCTTCAATAATCAATTGCAATTTGTTTTTAACAAAATGGTTAATGTTTTACTGAATAAGTAAAATATTAATTTTGGGAAAAAGTGCGAATAAAAAAAATTTAACACTAAAATTTGAAAGATTCCCATAAAAAGCACCAATTATTAACTTGACAAGCACCCGGTCGCAAAATTTTGTTTGACATCACTTAATACAAATGTATAGCAGTTGTTGTTTTTACATTTTCTACAAACCTCTTACAACTACAATTAGAGTTGAAAAAAAGTCAGCCTAGGTAGTAATGGTAGAGTAAGAAAACAAAAACAATTGGTTGATTATTGAGTTCTTGTTACAACTTTGATATTGTTCAAACTTTTCATTTGTTTTAATGAAGGTTTAATATAATATCTCCAGTTGTTCTAAGAAATATTTGGGTAAAGTTCCCTGATGATCTGCATTAGCAACTGTGAAATGCGCATAGGAACAAGCTATACCCTTCAATAATCAATTGCAATTTGTTTTTAACAAAATGGTTAATGTTTTACTGAATAAGTAAAATATTAATTTTGGGAAAAAGTGCGAATAAAAAAAATTTAACACTAATATTTGAAAGATTCCCATAAAAAGCACCAATTATTAACTTGACAAGCACCCGGTCGCAAAATTTTGTTTGACATCACTTAATACAAATGTATAGCAGTTGTTGTTTTTACATTTTCTACAAACCTCTTACAACTACAATTAGAGTTGAAAAAAAGTCAGCCTAGGTAGTAATGGTAGAGTAAGAAAACAAAAACAATTGGTTGATTATTGAGTTCTTGTTACAACTTTGATATTGTTCAAACTTTTCATTTGTTTTAATGAAGGTTTAATATAATATCTCCAGTTGTTCTAAGAAATATTTGGGTAAAGTTCCCTGATGATCTGCATTAGCAACTGTGAAATGCGCATAGGAACAAGCTATACCCTTCAATAATCAATTGCAATTTGTTTTTAACAAAATGGTTAATGTTTTACTGAATAAGTAAAATATTAATTTTGGGAAAAAGTGCGAATAAAAAAAATTTAACACTAAAATTTGAAAGATTCCCATAAAAAGCACCAATTATTAACTTGACAAGCACCCGGTCGCAAAATTTTGTTTGACATCACTTAATACAATAGCAGTTGTTGTTTTTACATTTTCTACAAACCTCTTACAACTACAATTAGAGTTGAAAAAAAGTCAGCCTAGGTAGTAATGGTAGAGTAAGAAAACAAAAACAATTGGTTGATTATTGAGTTCTTGTTACAACTTTGATATTGTTCAAACTTTTCATTTGTTTTAATGAAGGTTTAATATAATATCTCCAGTTGTTCTAAGAAATATTTGGGTAAAGTTCCCTGATGATCTGCATTAGCAACTGTGAAATGCGCATAGGAACAAGCTATACCCTTCAATAATCAATTGCAATTTGTTTTTAACAAAATGGTTAATGTTTTACTGAATAAGTAAAATATTAATTTTGGGAAAAAGTGCGAATAAAAAAAATTTAACACTAAAATTTGAAAGATTCCCATAAAAAGCACCAATTATTAACTTGACAAGCACCCGGTCGCAAAATTTTGTTTGACATCACTTAATACAAATGTATAGCAGTTGTTGTTTTTACATTTTCTACAAACCTCTTACAACTACAATTAGAGTTGAAAAAAAGTCAGCCTAGGTAGTAATGGTAGAGTAAGAAAACAAAAACAATTGGTTGATTATTGAGTTCTTGTTACAACTTTGATATTGTTCAAACTTTTCATTTGTTTTAATGAAGGTTTAATATAATATCTCCAGTTGTTCTAAGAAATATTTGGGTAAAGTTCCCTGATGATCTGCATTAGCAACTGTGAAATGCGCATAGGAACAAGCTATACCCTTCAATAATCAATTGCAATTTGTTTTTAACAAAATGGTTAATGTTTTACTGAATAAGTAAAATATTAATTTTGGGAAAAAGTGCGAATAAAAAAAATTTAACACTAAAATTTGAAAGATTCCCATAAAAAGCACCAATTATTAACTTGACAAGCACCCGGTCGCAAAATTTTGTTTGACATCACTTAATACAAATGTATAGCAGTTGTTGTTTTTACATTTTCTACAAACCTCTTACAACTACAATTAGAGTTGAAAAAAAGTCAGCCTAGGTAGTAATGGTAGAGTAAGAAAACAAAAACAATTGGTTGATTATTGAGTTCTTGTTACAACTTTGATATTGTTTAAACTTTTCATTTGTTTTAATGAAGGTTTAATATAATATCTCCAGTTGTTCTAAGAAATATTTGGGTAAAGTTCCCTGATGATCTGCATTAGCAACTGTGAAATGCGCATAGGAACAAGCTATACCCTTCAATAATCAATTGCAATTTGTTTTTAACAAAATGGTTAATGTTTTACTGAATAAGTAAAATATTAATTTTGGGAAAAAGTGCGAATAAAAAAAATTTAACACTAAAATTTGAAAGATTCCCATAAAAAGCACCAATTATTAACTTGACAAGCACCCGGTCGCAAAATTTTGTTTGACATCACTTAATACAAATGTATAGCAGTTGTTGTTTTTACATTTTCTACAAACCTCTTACAACTACAATTAGAGTTGAAAAAAAGTCAGCCTAGGTAGTAATGGTAAAGTAAGAAAACAAAAACAATTGGTTGATTATTGAGTTCTTGTTACAACTTTGATATTGTTTAAACTTTTCATTTGTTTTAATGAAGGTTTAATATAATATCTCCAGTTGTTCTAAGAAATATTTGGGCAAAGTTCCCTGATGATCTGCATTAGCAACTGTGAAATGCGCATAGGAACAAGCTATACCCTTCAATAATCAATTGCAATTTGTTTTTAACAAAATGGTTAGTGTTTTACTGAATAAGTAAAATATTAATTTTGGGAAAAAGTGCGAATAAAAAAAATTTAACACTAAAATTTGAAAGATTCCCATAAAAAGCACCAATTATTAACTTGACAAGCACCCGGTCGCAAAATTTTGTTTGACATCACTTAATACAAATGTATAGCAGTTGTTGTTTTTACATTTTCTACAAACCTCTTACAACTACAATAAGAGTTGAAAAAAAGTCAGCCTAGGTAGTAATGGTAAAGTAAGAAAACAAAAACAATTGGTTGATTATTGAGTTCTTGTTACAACTTTGATATTGTTTAAACTTTTCATTTGTTTTAATGAAGGTTTAATATAATATCTCCAGTTGTTCTAAGAAATATTTGGGCAAAGTTCCCTGATGATCTGCATTAGCAACTGTGAAATGCGCATAGGAACAAGCTATACCCTTCAATAATCAATTGCAATTTGTTTTTAACAAAATGGTTAGTGTTTTACTGAATAAGTAAAATATTAATTTTGGGAAAAAGTGCGAATAAAAAAAATTTAACACTAAAATTTGAAAGATTCCCATAAAAAGCACCAATTATTAACTTGACAAGCACCCGGTCGCAAAATTTTGTTTGACATCACTTAATACAAATGTATAGCAGTTGTTGTTTTTACATTTTCTACAAACCTCTTACAACTACAATTAGAGTTGAAAAAAAGTCAGCCTAGGTAGTAATGGTAAAGTAAGAAAACAAAAACAATTGGTTGATTATTGAGTTCTTGTTACAACTTTGATATTTTTTAAACTTTTCATTTGTTTTAATGAAGGTTTAATATAATATCTCCAGTTGTTCTAAGAAATATTTGGGCAAAGTTCCCTGATGATCTGCATTAGCAACTGTGAAATGCGCATAGGAACAAGCTATACCCTTCAATAATCAATTGCAATTTGTTTTTAACAAAATGGTTAGTGTTTTACTGAATAAGTAAAATATTAATTTTGGGAAAAAGTGCGAATAAAAAAAATTTAACACTAAAATTTGAAAGATTCCCATAAAAAGCACCAATTATTAACTTGACAAGCACCCGTTCGCAAAATTTTGTTTGACATCACTTAATACAAATGTATAGCAGTTGTTGTTTTTACATTTTCTACAAACCTCTTACAACTACAATTAGAGTTGAAAAAAAGTCAGCCTAGGTAGTAATGGTAAAGTAAGAAAACAAAAACAATTGGTTGATTATTGAGTTCTTGTTACAACTTTGATATTGTTTAAACTTTTCATTTGTTTTAATGAAGGTTTAATATAATATCTCCAGTTGTTCTAAGAAATATTTGGGCAAAGTTCCCTGATGATCTGCATTAGCAACTGTGAAATGCGCATAGGAACAAGCTATACCCTTCAATAATCAATTGCAATTTGTTTTTAACAAAATGGTTAATGTTTTACTGAATAAGTAAAATATTAATTTTGGGAAAAAGTGCGAATAAAAAAATTTAACACTAAAATTTTAAAGATTCCCATAAAAAGCATCAATTATTAACTTGACAAGCACCCGGTCGCAAAATTTTGTTTGACATCACTCTATACAAATGTATAGCAGTTGTTGTTTTTACATTTTCTACAAACCTCTTGTAACTACAATTAGAGTTGAAAAAAAGTCAGCCTAGGTAGTAATGGTAAAGTAAGAAAACAAAAACAATTGGTTGATTATTGAGTTCTTGTTACAACTTTGATATTGTTTAAACTTTTCATTTGTTTTAATGAAGGTTTAATATAATATCTCCAGTTGTTCTAAGAAATATTTGGGTAAAGTTCCCTGATGATCTGCATTAGCAACTGTGAAATGCGCATAGGAACAAGCTATACCCTTCAATAATCAATTGCAATTTGTTTTTAACAAAATGGTTAATGTTTTACTGAATAAGTAAAATATTAATTTTGGGAAAAAGTGCGAATAAAAAAAATTTAACACTAAAATTTGAAAGATTCCCATAAAAAGCACCAATTATTAACTTGACAAGCACCCGGTCGCAAAATTTTGTTTGACATCACTTAATACAAATGTATAGCAGTTGTTGTTTTTACATTTTCTACAAACCTCTTACAACTACAATTAGAGTTGAAAAAAAGTCAGCCTAGGTAGTAATGGTAAAGTAAGAAAACAAAAACAATTGGTTGATTATTGAGTTCTTGTTACAACTTTGATATTGTTCAAACTTTTCATTTGTTTTAATGAAGGTTTAATATAATATCTCCAGTTGTTCTTAGAAATATTTGGGTAAAGTTCCCTGATGATCTGCATTAGCAACTGTGAAATGCGCATAGGAACAAGCTATACCCTTCAATAATCAATTGCAATTTGTTTTTAACAAAATGGTTAATGTTCTACTGAATAAGTAAAATATTAATTTTGGGAAAAAGTGCGAATAAAAAAAATTTAACACTAAAATTTGAAAGATTCCCATAAAAAGCACCAATTATTAACTTGACAAGCACCCGGTCGCAAAATTTTGTTTGACATCACTTAATACAAATGTATAGCAGTTGTTGTTTTTACATTTTCTACAAACCTCTTACAACTTCAATTAGAGTTGAAAAAAAGTCAGCCTAGGTAGTAATGGTAAAGTAAGAAAACAAAAACAATTGGTTGATTATTGAGTTCTTGTTACAACTTTGATATTGTTTAAACTTTTCATTTGTTTTAATGAAGGTTTAATATAATATCTCCAGTTGTTCTAAGAAATATTTGGGTAAAGTTCCCTGATGATCTGCATTAGCAACAGTGAAATGCGCATAGGAACAAGCTATACCCTTCAATAATCAATTGCAATTTGTTTTTAACAAAATGTTTGATGTTTTACTGAATAAGTAAAATATTAATTTTGGGAAAAAGTGCGAATAAAAAAAATTTAACACTAAAATTTGAAAGATTCCCATAAAAAGCACCAATTATTAACTTGACAAGCACCCGGTCGCAAAATTTTGTTTGACATCACTCTATACAAATGTATAGCAGTTGTTGTTTTTACATTTTCTACAAACCTCTTACAACTACAATTAGAGTTGAAAAAAAGTCAGCCTAGGTAGTAATGGTAAAGTAAGAAAACAAAAACAATTGGTTGATTATTGAGTTCTTGTTACAACTTTGATATTGTTTAAACTTTTCATTTGTTTTAATGAAGGTTTAATATAATATCTCCAATTGTTCTAAGAAATATTTGGGTAAAGTTCCCTGATGATCTGCATTAGCAACAGTGAAATGCGCATAGGAACAAGATATACCCTTCAATAATCAATTGCAATTTGTTTTTAACAAAATGGTTAATGTTTTACTGAATAAGTAAAATATTAATTTTGGGAAAAAGTGCGAATAAAAAAAATTTAACACTAAAATTTGAAAGATTCCCATAAAAAGCACCAATTATTAACTTGACAAGCACTCGGTCGCAAAATTTTGTTTGGTATCACCCTATACAAATGTATAGCAGTTGTTGTTTTTACATTTTCTACAAACCTCTTACAACTACAATTAGAGTTGAAAAAAAGTCAGCCTAGGTAGTAATGGTAAAGTAAGAAAACAAAAACAATTGGTTGATTATTGAGTTCTTGTTACAACTTTGATATTGTTTAAACTTTTCATTTGTTTTAATGAAGGTTTAATATAATATCTCCAGTTGTTCTAAGAAATATTTGGGTAAAGTTCTCTGATAATCTGCATTAGCAACAGTGAAATGCGCATAGGAACAAGCTATACCCTTCAATAATCAATTGCAATTTGTTTTTAACAAAATGGTTAATGTTTTACTGAATAAGTAAAATATTAATTTTGGGAAAAAGTGCGAATAAAAAAAATGTAACACTAAAATTTGAAAGATTCCCATAAAAAGCACCAATTATTAACTTGACAAGCACCCGGTCGCAAAATTTTGTTTGACATCACTCTATACAAATGTATAGCAGTTGTTGTTTTTATATTTTCTACAAACCTCTTACAACTACAATTAGAGTTGAAAAAAAGTCAGTAAAGGTAGTAATGGTAAAGTAAGAAAACAAAAACAATTGGTTGATTATTGAGTTCTTGTTACAACTTTGATATTGTTCAAACTTTTCATTTGTTTTAATGAAGGTTTAATATAATATCTCCAGTTGTTCTAAGAAATATTTGGGTAAAGTTCCCTGATAATCTGCATTAGCAACAGTGAAATGCGCATAGGAACAAGCTATACCCCTCAATAATCAATTGCAATTTGTTTTTAACAAAATGGTTAATGTTTTACTGAATAAGTAAAATATTAATTTTGGGAAAAAGTGCGAATAAAAAAAATTTAACACTAAAATTTGAAAGATTCCCATAAAAAGCACCAATTATTAACTTGACAAGCACCCGGTCGCAAAATTTTGTTTGACATCACTCTATACAAATGTATAGCAGTTGTTGTTTTTACATTTTCTACAAACCTCTTACAACTACAATTAGAGTTGAATAAAAGTCAGCCTAGGTAGTAATGGTAAAGTAAGAAAACAAAAACAATTGGTTGATTATTGAGTTCTTGTTACAACTTTGATATTGTTTAAACTTTTCATTTGTTTTAATGAAGGTTTAATATAATATCTCCAGTTGTTCTAAGAAATATTTGGGTAAAGTTCCCTGATAATCTGCATTAGCAACAGTGAAATGCGCATAGGAACAAGATATACCCTTCAATAATCAATTGCAATTTGTTTTTAACAAAATGGTTAATGTTTTACTGAATAAGTAAAATATTAATTTTGGGAAAAAGTGCGAATAAAAAAAATTTAACACTAAAATTTGAAAGATTCCCATAAAAAGCACCAATTATTAACTTGACAAGCACTCGGTCGCAAAATTTTGTTTGGTATCACCCTATACAAATGTATAGCAGTTGTTGTTTTTACATTTTCTACAAACCTCTTACAACTACAATTAGAGTTGAAAAAAAGTCAGCCTAGGTAGTAATGGTAAAGTAAGAAAACAAAAACAATTGGTTGATTATTGAGTTCTTGTTACAACTTTGATATTGTTTAAACTTTTCATTTGTTTTAATGAAGGTTTAATATAATATCTCCAGTTGTTCTAAGAAATATTTGGGTAAAGTTCTCTGATAATCTGCATTAGCAACAGTGAAATGCGCATAGGAACAAGCTATACCCCTCAATAATCAATTGCAATTTGTTTTTAACAAAATGGTTAATGTTTTACTGAATAAGTAAAATATTAATTTTGGGAAAAAGTGCGAATAAAAAAAATTTAACACTAAAATTTGAAAGATTCCCATAAAAAGCACCAATTATTAACTTGACAAGCACCCGGTCGCAAAATTTTGTTTGACATCACTCTATACAAATGTATAGCAGTTGTTGTTTTTACATTTTCTACAAACCTCTTACAACTACAATTAGAGTTGAATAAAAGTCAGCCTAGGTAGTAATGGTAAAGTAAGAAAACAAAAACAATTGGTTGATTATTGAGTTCTTGTTACAACTTTGATATTGTTTAAACTTTTCATTTGTTTTAATGAAGGTTTAATATAATATCTCCAGTTGTTCTAAGAAATATTTGGGTAAAGTTCCCTGATGATCTGGATTAGCAACAGTGAAATGCGCATAGGAACAAGCTATACCCTTCAATAATCAATTGCAATTTGTTTTTAACAAAATGGTTAATGTTTTACTGAATAAGTAAAATATTAATTTTGGGAAAAAGTGCGAATAAAAAAAATTTAACACTAAAATTTGAAAGATTCCCATAAAAAGCACCAATTATTAACTTGACAAGCACCCGGTCGCAAAATTTTGTTTGACATCACTCTATACAAATGTATAGCAGTTGTTGTTTTTACATTTTCTACAAACCTCTTACAACTACAATTAGAGTTGAATAAAAGTCAGCCTAGGTAGTAATGGTAAAGTAAGAAAACAAAAACAATTGGTTGATTATTGAGTTCTTGTTACAACTTTGATATTGTTTAAACTTTTCATTTGTTTTAATGAAGGTTTAATATAATATCTCCAGTTGTTCTAAGAAATATTTGGGTAAAGTTCCCTGATGATCTGGATTAGCAACAGTGAAATGCGCATAGGAACAAGCTATACCCTTCAATAATCAATTGCAATTTGTTTTTAACAAAATGGTTAATGTTTTACTGAATAAGTAAAATATTAATTTTGGGAAAAAGTGCGAATAAAAAAAATTTAACACTAAAATTTGAAAGATTCCCATAAAAAGCACCAATTATTAACTTGACAAGCACCCGGTCGCAAAATTTTGTTTGACATCACTCTATACAAATGTATAGCAGTTGTTGTTTTTACATTTTCTACAAACCTCTTACAACTACAATTAGAGTTGAAAAAAAGTCAGCAAAGGTAGTAATGGTAAAGTAAGAAAACAAAAACAATTGGTTGATTATTGAGTTCTTGTTACAACTTTGATATTGTTTAAACTTTTCATTTGTTTTAATGAAGGTTTGATATAATATCTCCAATTGTTCTAAGAAATATTTGGGTAAAGTTCCCTGATGATCTGCATTAGCAACAGTGAAATGCGCATAGGAACAAGATATACCCTTCAATAATCAATTGCAATTTGTTTTTAACAAAATGGTTAATGTTTTACTGAATAAGTAAAATATTAATTTTGGGAAAAAGTGCGAATAAAAAAAATTTAACACTAAAATTTGAAAGATTCCCATAAAAAGCACCAATTATTAACTTGACAAGCACCCGGTCGCAAAATTTTGTTTGACATCACTCTATACAAATGTATAGCAGTTGTTGTTTTTACATTTTCTACAAACCTCTTACAACTACAATTAGAGTTGAAAAAAAGTCAGCCTAGGTAGTAATGGTAAAGTAAGAAAACAAAAACAATTGGTTGATTATTGAGTTCTTGTTACAACTTTGATATTGTTTAAACTTTTCATTTGTTTTAATGAAGGTTTAATATAATATCTCCAGTTGTTCTAAGAAATATTTGGGTAAAGTTCTCTGATAATCTGCATTAGCAACAGTGAAATGCGCATAGGAACAAGCTATACCCCTCAATAATCAATTGCAATTTGTTTTTAACAAAATGGTTAATGTTTTACTGAATAAGTAAAATATTAATTTTGGGAAAAAGTGCGAATAAAAAAAATTTAACACTAAAATTTGAAAGATTCCCATAAAAAGCACCAATTATTAACTTGACAAGCACCCGGTCGCAAAATTTTGTTTGACATCACTCTATACAAATGTATAGCAGTTGTTGTTTTTATATTTTCTACAAACCTCTTACAACTACAATTAGAGTTGAAAAAAAGTCAGCCTAGGTAGTAATGGTAAAGTAAGAAAACAAAAACAATTGGTTGATTATTGAGTTCTTGTTACAACTTTGATATTGTTCAAACTTTTCATTTGTTTTAATGAAGGTTTAATATAATATCTCCAGTTGTTCTAAGAAATATTTGGGTAAAGTTCCCTGATAATCTGCATTAGCAACAGTGAAATGCGCATAGGAACAAGCTATACCCCTCAATAATCAATTGCAATTTGTTTTTAACAAAATGGTTAATGTTTTACTGAATAAGTAAAATATTAATTTTGGGAAAAAGTGCGAATAAAAAAAATTTAACACTAAAATTTGAAAGATTCCCATAAAAAGCACCAATTATTAACTTGACAAGCACCCGGTCGCAAAATTTTGTTTGACATCACTCTATACAAATGTATAGCAGTTGTTGTTTTTACATTTTCTACAAACCTCTTACAACTACAATTAGAGTTGAATAAAAGTCAGCCTAGGTAGTAATGGTAAAGTAAGAAAACAAAAACAATTGGTTGATTATTGAGTTCTTGTTACAACTTTGATATTGTTTAAACTTTTCATTTGTTTTAATGAAGGTTTAATATAATATCTCCGGTTGTTCTAAGAAATATTTGGGTAAAGTTCCCTGATAATCTGCATTAGCAACAGTGAAATGCGCATAGGAACAAGCTATACCCCTCAATAATCAATTGCAATTTGTTTTTAACAAAATGATTAATGTTTTACTGAATAAGTAAAATATTAATTTTGGGAAAAAGTGCGAATAAAAAAAATTTAACACTAAAATTTGAAAGATTCCCATAAAAAGCACCAATTATTAACTTGACAAGCACCCGGTCGCAAAATTTTGTTTGACATCACTCTATACAAATGTATAGCAGTTGTTGTTTTTACATTTTCTACAAACCTCTTACAACTACAAATAGAGTTGAATAAAAGTCAGCCTAGGTAGTAATGGTAAAGTAAGAAAACAAAAACAATTGGTTGATTATTGAGTTCTTGTTACAACTTTGATATTGTTTAAACTTTTCATTTGTTTTAATGAAGGTTTAATATAATATCTCCAGTTGTTCTAAGAAATATTTGGGTAAAGTTCCCTGATGATCTGGATTAGCAACAGTGAAATGCGCATAGGAACAAGCTATACCCTTCAATAATCAATTGCAATTTGTTTTTAACAAAATGGTTAATGTTTTACTGAATAAGTAAAATATTAATTTTGGGAAAAAGTGCGAATAAAAAAAATTTAACACTAAAATTTGAAAGATTCCCATAAAAAGCACCAATTATTAACTTGACAAGCACCCGGTCGCAAAATTTTGTTTGACATCACTCTATACAAATGTATAGCAGTTGTTGTTTTTACATTTTCTACAAACCTCTTACAACTACAATTAGAGTTGAAAAAAAGTCAGCAAAGGTAGTAATGGTAAAGTAAGAAAACAAAAACAATTGGTTGATTATTGAGTTCTTGTTACAACTTTGATATTGTTTAAACTTTTCATTTGTTTTAATGAAGGTTTGATATAATATCTCCAATTGTTCTAAGAAATATTTGGGTAAAGTTCCCTGATGATCTGCATTAGCAACAGTGAAATGCGCATAGGAACAAGATATACCCTTCAATAATCAATTGCAATTTGTTTTTAACAAAATGGTTAATGTTTTACTGAATAAGTAAAATATTAATTTTGGGAAAAAGTGCGAATAAAAAAAATTTAACACTAAAATTTGAAAGATTCCCATAAAAAGCACCAATTATTAACTTGACAAGCACCCGGTCGCAAAATTTTGTTTGACATCACTCTATACAAATGTATAGCAGTTGTTGTTTTTACATTTTCTACAAACCTCTTACAACTACAATTAGAGTTGAAAAAAAGTCAGCAAAGGTAGTAATGGTAAAGTAAGAAAACAAAAACAATTGGTTGATTATTGAGTTCTTGTTACAACTTTGATATTGTTTAAACTTTTCATTTGTTTTAATTAAGGTTTGATATAATATCTCCAATTGTTCTAAGAAATATTTGGGTAAAGTTCCCTGATGATCTGCATTAGCAACAGTGAAATGCGCATAGGAACAAGATATACCCTTCAATAATCAATTGCAATTTGTTTTTAACAAAATGGTTAATGTTTTACTGAATAAGTAAAATATTAATTTTGGGAAAAAGTGCGAATAAAAAAAATTTAACACTAAAATTTGAAAGATTCCCATAAAAAGCACCAATTATTAATTTGACAAGCACCCGGTCGCAAAATTTTGTTTGACATCACTCTATACAAATGTATAGCAGTTGTTGTTTTTACATTTTCTACAAACCTCTTACAACTACAATTAGAGTTGAAAAAAAGTCAGCCTAGGTAGTAATGGTAAAGTAAGAAAACAAAAACAATTGGTTGATTATTGAGTTCTTGTTACAACTTTGATATTGTTTAAACTTTTCATTTGTTTTAATGAAGGTTTAATATAATATCTCCAATTGTTCTAAGAAATATTTGGGTAAAGTTCCCTGATGATCTGCATTAGCAACAGTGAAATGCGCATAGGAACAAGATATACCCTTCAATAATCAATTGCAATTTGTTTTTAACAAAATGGTTAATGTTTTACTGAATAACTAAAATATTAATTTTGGGAAAAAGTGCGAATAAAAAAAATTTAACACTAAAATTTGAAAGATTCCCATAAAAAGCACCAATTATTAATTTGACAAGCACCCGGTCGCAAAATTTTGTTTGACATCACTCTATACAAATGTATAGCAGTTGTTGTTTTTACATTTTCTACAAACCTCTTGCAACTACAATTAGAGTTGAAAAAAAGTCAGCCTAGGTAGTAATGGTAAAGTAAGAAAACAAAAACAATTGGTTGATTATTGAGTTCTTGTTACAACTTTGATATTGTTCAAACTTTTCATTTGTTTTAATGAAGGTTTAATATAATATCTCCAGTTGTTCTAAGAAATATTTGGGTAAAGTTCCCTGATAATCTGCATTAGCAACAGTGAAATGCGCATAGGAACAAGCTATACCCCTCAATAATCAATTGCAATTTGTTTTTAACAAAATGGTTAATGTTTTACTGAATAAGTAAAATATTAATTTTGGGAAAAAGTGCGAATAAAAAAAATTTAACACTAAAATTTGAAAGATTCCCATAAAAAGCACCAATTATTAACTTGACAAGCACCCGGTCGCAAAATTTTGTTTGACATCACTCTATACAAATGTATAGCAGTTGTTGTTTTTATATTTTCTACAAACCTCTTACAACTACAATTAGAGTTGAAAAAAAGTCAGCCTAGGTAGTAATGGTAAAGTAAGAAAACAAAAACAATTGGTTGATTATTGAGTTCTTGTTACAACTTTGATATTGTTTAAACTTTTCATTTGTTTTAATGAAGGTTTAATATAATATCTCCAGTTGTTCTAAGAAATATTTGGGTAAAGTTCCCTGATGATCTGCATTAGCAACAGTGAAATGCGCATAGGAACAAGCTATACCCTTCAATAATCAATTGCAATTTGTTTTTAACAAAATGGTTAATGTTTTACTGAATAAGTAAAATATTAATTTTGGGAAAAAGTGCGAATAAAAAAAATTGAACACTAAAATTTGAAAGATTCCCATAAAAAGCACCAATTATTAACTTGACAAGCACCCGGTCGCAAAATTTTGTTTGACATCACTCTATACAAATGTATAGCAGTTGTTGTTTTTACATTTTCTACAAACCTCTTACAACTACAATTAGAGTTGAAAAAAAGTCAGCAAAGGTAGTAATGGTAAAGTAAGAAAACAAAAACAATTGGTTGATTATTGAGTTCTTGTTACAACTTTGATATTGTTTAAACTTTTCATTTGTTTTAATGAAGGTTTGATATAATATCTCCAATTGTTCTAAGAAATATTTGGGTAAAGTTCCCTGATGATCTGCATTAGCAACAGTGAAATGCGCATAGGAACAAGATATACCCTTCAATAATCAATTGCAATTTGTTTTTAACAAAATGGTTAATGTTTTACTGAATAAGTAAAATATTAATTTTGGGAAAAAGTGCGAATAAAAAAAATTTAACACTAAAATTTGAAAGATTCCCATAAAAAGCACCAATTATTAACTTGACAAGCACCCGGTCGCAAAATTTTGTTTGACATCACTCTATACAAATGTATAGCAGTTGTTGTTTTTACATTTTCTACAAACCTCTTACAACTACAATTAGAGTTGAAAAAAAGTCAGCAAAGGTAGTAATGGTAAAGTAAGAAAACAAAAACAATTGGTTGATTATTGAGTTCTTGTTACAACTTTGATATTGTTTAAACTTTTCATTTGTTTTAATTAAGGTTTGATATAATATCTCCAATTGTTCTAAGAAATATTTGGGTAAAGTTCCCTGATGATCTGCATTAGCAACAGTGAAATGCGCATAGGAACAAGATATACCCTTCAATAATCAATTGCAATTTGTTTTTAACAAAATGGTTAATGTTTTACTGAATAAGTAAAATATTAATTTTGGGAAAAAGTGCGAATAAAAAAAATTTAACACTAAAATTTGAAAGATTCCCATAAAAAGCACCAATTATTAATTTGACAAGCACCCGGTCGCAAAATTTTGTTTGACATCACTCTATACAAATGTATAGCAGTTGTTGTTTTTACATTTTCTACAAACCTCTTACAACTACAATTAGAGTTGAAAAAAAGTCAGCCTAGGTAGTAATGGTAAAGTAAGAAAACAAAAACAATTGGTTGATTATTGAGTTCTTGTTACAACTTTGATATTGTTTAAACTTTTCATTTGTTTTAATGAAGGTTTAATATAATATCTCCAGTTGTTCTAAGAACTATTTGGGTAAAGTTCCCTGATAATCTGCATTAACAACAGTGAAATGCGCATAGGAACAAGATATACCCTTCAATAATCAATTGCAATTTGTTTTTAACAAAATGGTTAATGTTTTACTGAATAAGTAAAATATTAATTTTGGGAAAAAGTGCGAATAAAAAAAATTTAACACTAAAATTTGAAAGATTCCCATAAAAAGCACCAATTATTAATTTGACAAGCACCCGGTCGCAAAATTTTGTTTGACATCACTCTATACAAATGTATAGCAGTTGTTGTTTTTACATTTTCTACAAACCTCTTACAACTACAATTAGAGTTGAAAAAAAGTCAGCAAAGGTAGTAATGGTAAAGTAAGAAAACAAAAACAATTGGTTGATTATTGAGTTCTTGTTACAACTTTGATATTGTTTAAACTTTTCATTTGTTTTAATGAAGGTTTGATATAATATCTCCAATTGTTCTAAGAAATATTTGGGTAAAGTTCCCTGATGATCTGCATTAGCAACAGTGAAATGCGCATAGGAACAAGATATACCCTTCAATAATCAATTGCAATTTGTTTTTAACAAAATGGTTAATGTTTTACTGAATAAGTAAAATATTAATTTTGGGAAAAAGTGCGAATAAAAAAAATTTAACACTAAAATTTGACAGATTCCCATAAAAAGCACCAATTATTAACTTGACAAGCACCCGGTCGCAAAATTTTGTTTGACATCACTCTATACAAATGTATAGCAGTTGTTGTTTTTATATTTTCTACAAACCTCTTACAACTACAATTAGAGTTGAAAAAAAGTCAGCCTAGGTAGTAATGGTAAAGTAAGAAAACAAAAACAATTGGTTGATTATTGAGTTCTTGTTACAACTTTGATATTGTTTAAACTTTTCATTTGTTTTAATGAAGGTTTGATATAATATCTCCAATTGTTCTAAGAAATATTTGGGTAAAGTTCCCTGATGATCTGCATTAGCAACAGTGAAATGCGCATAGGAACAAGCTATACCCCTCAATAATCAATTGCAATTTGTTTTTAACAAAATGGTTAATGTTTTACTGAATAAGTAAAATATTAATTTTGGGAAAAAGTGCGAATAAAAAAAATTTAACACTAAAATTTGAAAGATTCCCATAAAAAGCACCAATTATTAACTTGACAAGCACCCGGTCGCAAAATTTTGTTTGACATCACTCTATACAAATGTATAGCAGTTGTTGTTTTTACATTTTCTACAAACCTCTTACAACTACAATTAGAGTTGAATAAAAGTCAGCCTAGGTAGTAATGGTAAAGTAAGAAAACAAAAACAATTGGTTGATTATTGAGTTCTTGTTACAACTTTGATATTGTTTAAACTTTTCATTTGTTTTAATGAAGGTTTAATATAATATCTCCAGTTGTTCTAAGAAATATTTGGGTAAAGTTCCCTGATAATCTGCATTAGCAACAGTGAAATGCGCATAGGAACAAGCTATACCCCTCAATAATCAATTGCAATTTGTTTTTAACAAAATGATTAATGTTTTACTGAATAAGTAAAATATTAATTTTGGGAAAAAGTGCGAATAAAAAAAATTTAACACTAAAATTTGAAAGATTCCCATAAAAAGCACCAATTATTAACTTGACAAGCACCCGGTCGCAAAATTTTGTTTGACATCACTCTATACAAATGTATAGCAGTTGTTGTTTTTACATTTTCTACAAACCTCTTACAACTACAATTAGAGTTGAATAAAAGTCAGCCTAGGTAGTAATGGTAAAGTAAGAAAACAAAAACAATTGGTTGATTATTGAGTTCTTGTTACAACTTTGATATTGTTTAAACTTTTCATTTGTTTTAATGAAGGTTTGATATAATATCTCCAATTGTTCTAAGAAATATTTGGGTAAAGTTCCCTGATGATCTGCATTAGCAACAGTGAAATGCGCATAGGAACAAGATATACCCTTCAATAATCAATTGCAATTTGTTTTTAACAAAATGGTTAATGTTTTACTGAATAAGTAAAATATTAATTTTGGGAAAAAGTGCGAATAAAAAAAATTTAACACTAAAATTTGAAAGATTCCCATAAAAAGCACCAATTATTAACTTGACAAGCACCCGGTCGCAAAATTTTGTTTGACATCACTCTATACAAATGTATAGCAGTTGTTGTTTTTACATTTTCTACAAACCTCTTACAACTACAATTAGAGTTGAAAAAAAGTCAGCAAAGGTAGTAATGGTAAAGTAAGAAAACAAAAACAATTGGTTGATTATTGAGTTCTTGTTACAACTTTGATATTGTTTAAACTTTTCATTTGTTTTAATTAAGGTTTGATATAATATCTCCAATTGTTCTAAGAAATATTTGGGTAAAGTTCCCTGATGATCTGCATTAGCAACAGTGAAATGCGCATAGGAACAAGATATACCCTTCAATAATCAATTGCAATTTGTTTTTAACAAAATGGTTAATGTTTTACTGAATAAGTAAAATATTAATTTTGGGAAAAAGTGCGAATAAAAAAAATTTAACACTAAAATTTGAAAGATTCCCATAAAAAGCACCAATTATTAATTTGACAAGCACCCGGTCGCAAAATTTTGTTTGACATCACTCTATACAAATGTATAGCAGTTGTTGTTTTTACATTTTCTACAAACCTCTTACAACTACAATTAGAGTTGAAAAAAAGTCAGCCTAGGTAGTAATGGTAAAGTAAGAAAACAAAAACAATTGGTTGATTATTGAGTTCTTGTTACAACTTTGATATTGTTTAAACTTTTCATTTGTTTTAATGAAGGTTTAATATAATATCTCCAATTGTTCTAAGAAATATTTGGGTAAAGTTCCCTGATGATCTGCATTAGCAACAGTGAAATGCGCATAGGAACAAGATATACCCTTCAATAATCAATTGCAATTTGTTTTTAACAAAATGGTTAATGTTTTACTGAATAACTAAAATATTAATTTTGGGAAAAAGTGCGAATAAAAAAAATTTAACACTAAAATTTGAAAGATTCCCATAAAAAGCACCAATTATTAATTTGACAAGCACCCGGTCGCAAAATTTTGTTTGACATCACTCTATACAAATGTATAGCAGTTGTTGTTTTTACATTTTCTACAAACCTCTTGCAACTACAATTAGAGTTGAAAAAAAGTCAGCCTAGGTAGTAATGGTAAAGTAAGAAAACAAAAACAATTGGTTGATTATTGAGTTCTTGTTACAACTTTGATATTGTTCAAACTTTTCATTTGTTTTAATGAAGGTTTAATATAATATCTCCAGTTGTTCTAAGAAATATTTGGGTAAAGTTCCCTGATAATCTGCATTAGCAACAGTGAAATGCGCATAGGAACAAGCTATACCCCTCAATAATCAATTGCAATTTGTTTTTAACAAAATGGTGAATGTTTTACTGAATAAGTAAAATATTAATTTTGGGAAAAAGTGCGAATAAAAAAAATTTAACACTAAAATTTGAAAGATTCCCATAAAAAGCACCAATTATTAACTTGACAAGCACCCGGTCGCAAAATTTTGTTTGACATCACTCTATACAAATGTATAGCAGTTGTTGTTTTTATATTTTCTACAAACCTCTTACAACTACAATTAGAGTTGAAAAAAAGTCAGCCTAGGTAGTAATGGTAAAGTAAGAAAACAAAAACAATTGGTTGATTATTGAGTTCTTGTTACAACTTTGATATTGTTTAAACTTTTCATTTGTTTTAATGAAGGTTTAATATAATATCTCCAGTTGTTCTAAGAAATATTTGGGTAAAGTTCCCTGATGATCTGCATTAGCAACAGTGAAATGCGCATAGGAACAAGCTATACCCTTCAATAATCAATTGCAATTTGTTTTTAACAAAATGGTTAATGTTTTACTGAATAAGTAAAATATTAATTTTGGGAAAAAGTGCGAATAAAAAAAATTGAACACTAAAATTTGAAAGATTCCCATAAAAAGCACCAATTATTAACTTGACAAGCACCCGGTCGCAAAATTTTGTTTGACATCACTCTATACAAATGTATAGCAGTTGTTGTTTTTACATTTTCTACAAACCTCTTACAACTACAATTAGAGTTGAAAAAAAGTCAGCAAAGGTAGTAATGGTAAAGTAAGAAAACAAAAACAATTGGTTGATTATTGAGTTCTTGTTACAACTTTGATATTGTTTAAACTTTTCATTTGTTTTAATGAAGGTTTGATATAATATCTCCAATTGTTCTAAGAAATATTTGGGTAAAGTTCCCTGATGATCTGCATTAGCAACAGTGAAATGCGCATAGGAACAAGATATACCCTTCAATAATCAATTGCAATTTGTTTTTAACAAAATGGTTAATGTTTTACTGAATAAGTAAAATATTAATTTTGGGAAAAAGTGCGAATAAAAAAAATTTAACACTAAAATTTGAAAGATTCCCATAAAAAGCACCAATTATTAACTTGACAAGCACCCGGTCGCAAAATTTTGTTTGACATCACTCTATACAAATGTATAGCAGTTGTTGTTTTTACATTTTCTACAAACCTCTTACAACTACAATTAGAGTTGAAAAAAAGTCAGCAAAGGTAGTAATGGTAAAGTAAGAAAACAAAAACAATTGGTTGATTATTGAGTTCTTGTTACAACTTTGATATTGTTTAAACTTTTCATTTGTTTTAATTAAGGTTTGATATAATATCTCCAATTGTTCTAAGAAATATTTGGGTAAAGTTCCCTGATGATCTGCATTAGCAACAGTGAAATGCGCATAGGAACAAGATATACCCTTCAATAATCAATTGCAATTTGTTTTTAACAAAATGGTTAATGTTTTACTGAATAAGTAAAATATTAATTTTGGGAAAAAGTGCGAATAAAAAAAATTTAACACTAAAATTTGAAAGATTCCCATAAAAAGCAACAATTATTAATTTGACAAGCACCCGGTCGCAAAATTTTGTTTGACATCACTCTATACAAATGTATGTTGTTTTTACATTTTCTACAAACCTCTTACAACTACAATTAGAGTTGAAAAAAAGTCAGCCTAGGTAGTAATGGTAAAGTAAGAAAACAAAAACAATTGGTTGATTATTGAGTTCTTGTTACAACTTTGATATTGTTTAAACTTTTCATTTGTTTTAATGAAGGTTTAATATAATATCTCCAGTTGTTCTAAGAAATATTTGGGTAAAGTTCCCTGATAATCTGCATTAGCAACAGTGAAATGCGCATAGGAACAAGATATACCCTTCAATAATCAATTGCAATTTGTTTTTAACAAAATGGTTAATGTTTTACTGAATAAGTAAAATATTAATTTTGGGAAAAAGTGCGAATAAAAAAAATTTAACACTAAAATTTGAAAGATTCCCATAAAAAGCACCAATTATTAACTTGACAAGCACCCGGTCGCAAAATTTTGTTTGACATCACTCTATACAAATGTATAGCAGTTGTTGTTTTTACATTTTCTACAAACCTCTTACAACTACAATTAGAGTTGAAAAAAAGTCAGCAAAGGTAGTAATGGTAAAGTAAGAAAACAAAAACAATTGGTTGATTATTGAGTTCTTGTTACAACTTTGATATTGTTTAAACTTTTCATTTGTTTTAATTAAGGTTTGATATAATATCTCCAATTGTTCTAAGAAATATTTGGGTAAAGTTCCCTGATGATCTGCATTAGCAACAGTGAAATGCGCATAGGAACAAGATATACCCTTCAATAATCAATTGCAATTTGTTTTTAACAAAATGGTTAATGTTTTACTGAATAAGTAAAATATTAATTTTGGGAAAAAGTGCGAATAAAAAAAATTTAACACTAAAATTTGAAAGATTCCCATAAAAAGCACCAATTATTAACTTGACAAGCACCCGGTCGCAAAATTTTGTTTGACATCACTCTATACAAATGTATAGCAGTTGTTGTTTTTATATTTTCTACAAACCTCTTACAACTACAATTAGAGTTGAAAAAAAGTCAGCCTAGGTAGTAATGGTAAAGTAAGAAAACAAAAACAATTGGTTGATTATTGAGTTCTTGTTACAACTTTGATATTGTTTAAACTTTTCATTTGTTTTAATGAAGGTTTAATATAATATCTCCAGTTGTTCTAAGAAATATTTGGGTAAAGTTCCCTGATGATCTGCATTAGCAACAGTGAAATGCGCATAGGAACAAGCTATACCCTTCAATAATCAATTGCAATTTGTTTTTAACAAAATGGTTAATGTTTTACTGAATAAGTAAAATATTAATTTTGGGAAAAAGTGCGAATAAAAAAAATTGAACACTAAAATTTGAAAGATTCCCATAAAAAGCACCAATTATTAACTTGACAAGCACCCGGTCGCAAAATTTTGTTTGACATCACTCTATACAAATGTATAGCAGTTGTTGTTTTTACATTTTCTACAAACCTCTTACAACTACAATTAGAGTTGAAAAAAAGTCAGCCTAGGTAGTAATCGTAAAGTAAGAAAACAAAAACAATTGGTTGATTATTGAGTTCTTATTACAACTTTGATATTGTTTAAACTTTTCATTTGTTTTAATTAAGGTTTGATATAATATCTCCAATTGTTCTAAGAAATATTTGGGTAAAGTTCCCTGATGATCTGCATTAGCAACAGTGAAATGCGCATAGGAACAAGATATACCCTTCAATAATCAATTGCAATTTGTTTTTAACAAAATGGTTAATGTTTTACTGAATAAGTAAAATATTAATTTTGGGAAAAAGTGCGAATAAAAAAAATTTAACACTAAAATTTGAAAGATTCCCATAAAAAGCACCAATTATTAATTTGACAAGCACCCGGTCGCAAAATTTTGTTTGACATCACTCTATACAAATGTATAGCAGTTGTTGTTTTTACATTTTCTACAAACCTCTTACAACTACAATTAGAGTTGAAAAAAAGTCAGCCTAGGTAGTAATGGTAAAGTAAGAAAACAAAAACAATTGGTTGATTATTGAGTTCTTGTTACAACTTTGATATTGTTTAAACTTTTCATTTGTTTTAATGAAGGTTTAATATAATATCTCCAATTGTTCTAAGAAATATTTGGGTAAAGTTCCCTGATGATCTGCATTAGCAACAGTGAAATGCGCATAGGAACAAGATATACCCTTCAATAATCAATTGCAATTTGTTTTTAACAAAATGGTTAATGTTTTACTGAATAACTAAAATATTAATTTTGGGAAAAAGTGCGAATAAAAAAAATTTAACACTAAAATTTGAAAGATTCCCATAAAAAGCACCAATTATTAATTTGACAAGCACCCGGTCGCAAAATTTTGTTTGACATCACTCTATACAAATGTATAGCAGTTGTTGTTTTTACATTTTCTACAAACCTCTTGCAACTACAATTAGAGTTGAAAAAAAGTCAGCCTAGGTAGTAATGGTAAAGTAAGAAAACAAAAACAATTGGTTGATTATTGAGTTCTTGTTACAACTTTGATATTGTTCAAACTTTTCATTTGTTTTAATGAAGGTTTAATATAATATCTCCAGTTGTTCTAAGAAATATTTGGGTAAAGTTCCCTGATAATCTGCATTAGCAACAGTGAAATGCGCATAGGAACAAGCTATACCCCTCAATAATCAATTGCAATTTGTTTTTAACAAAATGGTGAATGTTTTACTGAATAAGTAAAATATTAATTTTGGGAAAAAGTGCGAATAAAAAAAATTTAACACTAAAATTTGAAAGATTCCCATAAAAAGCACCAATTATTTACTTGACAAGCACCCGGTCGCAAAATTTTGTTTGACATCACTCTATACAAATGTATAGCAGTTGTTGTTTTTACATTTTCTACAAACCTCTTACAACTACAATTAGAGTTGAAAAAAAGTCAGCCTAGGTAGTAATCGTAAAGTAAGAAAACAAAAACAATTGGTTGATTATTGAGTTCTTATTACAACTTTGATATTGTTTAAACTTTTCATTTGTTTTAATGACGGTTTAATATAATATCTCCAGTTGTTCTAAGAAATATTTGGGTAAAGTTCCCTGATGATCTGCATTAGCAACAGTGAAATGCGCATAGGAACAAGCTATACCCCTCAATAATCAATTACAATTTGTTTTTAACAAAATGGTTAATGTTTTACTGAATAAGTAAAATATTAATTTTGGGAAAAAGTGCGAATAAAAACAATTTAACACTAAAATTTAAAAGATTCCCATAAAAAGCACCAATTATTAACTTGACAAGCACCCGGTCGCAAAATTTTGTTTGACATCACTCTATACAAATGTATAGCAGTTGTTGTTTTTACATTTTCTACAAACCTCTTACAACTACAATTAGAGTTGAAAAAAAGTCAGCCTAGGTAGTAATGGTAAAGTAAGAAAACAAAAACAATTGGTTGATTATTGAGTTCTTGTTACAACTTTGATATTGTTTAAACTTTTCATTTGTTTTAATGAAGGTTTAATATAATATCTCCAGTTGTTCTAAGAAATATTTGGGTAAAGTTCCCTGATGATCTGCATTAGCAACAGTGAAATGCGCATAGGAACAAGCTATACCCCTCAATAATCAATTGCAATTTGTTTTTAACAAAATGGTTAATGTTTTACTGAATAAGTAAAATATCAATTTTGGGAAAAAGTGCGAATAAAAACAATTTAACACTAAAATTTGAAAGATTCCCATAAAAAGCACCAATTATTAACTTGACAAGCACCCGGTCGCAAAATTTTGTTTGACATCACTCTATACAAATGTATAGCAGTTGTTGTTTCTACATTTTCTACAAACCTCTTACAACTACAATTAGAGTTGAAAAAAAGTCAGCCTAGGTAGTAATGGTAAAGTAAGAAAACAAAAACAATTGGTTGATTATTGAGTTCTTGTTACAACTTTGATATTGTTTAAACTTTTCATTTGTTTTAATGAAGGTTTAATATAATATCTCCAGTTGTTCTAAGAAATATTTGGGTAAAGTTCCCTGATGATCTGCATTAGCAACAGTGAAATGCGCATAGGAACAAGCTATACCCCTCAATAACACTAAAATTTGAAAGATTCCCATAAAAAGCACCAATTATTAACTTGACAAGCACCCGGTCGCAAAATTTTGTTTGACATCACTCTATACAAATGTATAGCAGTTGTTGTTTTTACATTTTCTACAAACCTCTTACAACTACAATTAGAGTTGAAAAAAAGTCAGCCTAGGTAGTAATGGTAAAGTAAGAAAACAAAAACAATTGGTTGATTATTGAGTTCTTGTTACAACTTTGATATTGTTTAAACTTTTCATTTGTTTTAATGAAGGTTTAATATAATATCTCCAGTTGTTCTAAGATATATTTGGGTAAAGTTCCCTGATAATCTGCATTAGCAACAGTGAAATGCGCATAGGAACAAGCTATACCCTTCAATAATCAATTGCAATTTGTTTTTAACAAAATGGTTAATGTTTTACTGAATAATTAAAATATTAATTTTGGGAAAAAGTGCGAATAAAAAAAATTTAACACTAAAATTTGAAAGATTCCCATAAAAAGCACCAATTATTAACTTGACAAGCACTCGGTCGCAAAATTTTGTTTCACATCACTCTATACAAATGTATAGCAGTTGTTGTTTTTAATATAATACCTCCAGTTGTTCTAAGAAATATTTGGGTAAAGTTCCCTGATGATCTGCATTAGCAACAGTGAAATGCGCATAGGAACAAGCTATACCCCTCAATAATCAATTGCAATTTGTTTTTAACAAAATAGTTAATGTTTTACTGAATAAGTAAAATATTAATTTTGGGAAAAAGTGCGAATAAAAAAAATTTAACACTAAAATTTGAAAGATTCCCATAAAAAGCACCAATTATTAACTTGACAAGCACCCGGTCGCAAAATTTTGTTTGACATTACTCTATACAAATGTATAGCAGTTGTTGTTTTTACATTTTCTACAAACCTCTTACAACTACAATTAGAGTTGAATAAAAGTCAGCCTAGGTAGTAATGGTAAAGTAAGAAAACAAAAACAATTGGTTGATTATTGAGTTCTTGTTACAACTTTGATATTGTTTAAACTTTTCATTTGTTTTAATGAAGGTTTAATATAATATCTCCAGTTGTTCTAAGAAATATTTGGGTAAAGTTCCCTGATGATCTGCATTAGCAACAGTGAAATGCGCATAGGAACAAGCTATACCCCCCAATAATCAATTGCAATTTGTTTTTAACAAAATAGTTAATGTTTTACTGAATAAGTAAAATATTAATTTTGGGAAAAAGTGCGAATAAAAATTTAACACTAAAATAAAGCCCGATTATTGAGCTTTATTTAACAAAAAATAAATTTCCAAGGAAATTATTAAAAGTCTGTTTCTACATAACAAGTATGTTCTCGAACAGACAAGCTGTACACAAGCAAATACGTAAACGAATGAATTTTTATAGCGCACTTGTGTTACTTACGTTTTGTTACGTTGCTCTTTTCGTATTGTCAGATTACATTATTGCCATAGTATATAGTTTGGTATTTTGTTTAGTTTTTTTTTTCATGTTAAAATACAAATTTTTTACTGCGAAATTGCAACTCTAGTGCAATTGTAAGAGAACAGCTATTTATAATGTACAAAACAAAGTTATTTATATTAGATGGGATCGTTAGTGACTTTTCACTCACGCTCAACCACGCTCACGATAAAAAATCTCACTCATGTACGTGGCTGACGTGAGTGGAAAAAAGTTAGTCGCAATCACGAAAACTCACGCTCACGAAATAGTCTTTATACATTAAAATTTCTGAATGCAATTAGAAAATTCTGCAATAAAAGAGAAAAATTATGTTTAACTGAGAAATATATTTTTCTGAAACAATTCCAAAATCGAAAAAATCTCGAAACAATCACGCAAAAAATCTACTCATGCACGCTCACTCACGTTAAGTTTTTTTATACTTACGCTCATGCACGCTCACGTGATTGAATCATAAAACTGCTCACGATCACGTATGATTCACGCTAATCACGTGAGCGGTGCCCATCTCTAATTTATATTAACAATTGAATCTCAACAAAATTTGTTATTAATTAAAAAATCACAGGAAACATGTTTCCATCTATTGAAATACACTTTGATAGTGATTCAAGTGAGAGTGATAATGTGGACATTCGTTTATGCCGCAGAAATATCCGGGATGCCTTAAATGTATTGGATCTACCAATTCTTCTTTTGATAAAAATGCACACAAGTACTTTTTTTGCTTGTCTGTTTTCCACAGTATTGGCAATTGAAATTGCAATGTAGAAACCGCAAAAAGTGTTACTCTTACGTTTTCGCTCAACAGCACTTGACGTTTCTGTTATAAAACCGACAAACTAATTTTCACACTCAATTGGGCAACATTTTTGAGAAACTTGTAATGTAGAAACATGCCATAAATAAATCTCAATGAAATAAGGCCCAAAAAATTAAATAACATCCAAAATGCATTACAAATTTGTAATAATAATTTTTATAAAAAAATCAATATATTTTCCAAAAAAAGAAAAAATGGAAAAAAGTCCTTAACATAAAAACATTTCGATATGATAATAAAATTTGTAGTATAAATTCAAAAATTTTGACAAAAAGACTTGCAATATTTCGCTAACTTGTTGGCGACAAACTGGGCAATCAAATTTTTCCTCACTATTTGATTGTTTTTGTAGCTTGAAAACACATTTAGAACAAATTTTCATGTGCTTACAAGGCAAAAAGAGGATATTGGGCTCTTCCAGTAGGCAAAGAATACACAACTTCATTTAATAGTTGGGGGTCTCTTCCGACTCTATCAATTCCCCTTCATCCAATTCTTCTTCTAAATATATAATATCTTCAAATAAATCATCCTCTGGTTCTATGTCAGTACATGTTTTGTTTCCTGGAAAAACCATTCTATTAAGAAATGTATTTGATGTTATTATTACCTTTTGTAGTTGGTCAACGCCCTTTCGAATTATTTCGTCTTTGTTAACATTCAATTTTTTTCCATGGACTTTGCCAAAAGAACCACCGCTATTGGCAAACTGTTCAAACTCGCGACTCTTTGTAAACTCTTCACCTTGCAAAATTTTTACAAATTTGAAAAAATTTCCATGTTTTGTTATCAGTCTTCCCAAAATTCCATTATATGCTTCTAAAGCTGAAGTCGTACGTGTGAATGTATCGGCAACTGAGATTCCTACAGGACGAACCTTTGATGAAAAATAATTGATATATAGTACGTTTATACGCACGGGTTATTTGCAAATAAAACTGTAAATTATTGCCACATAATTGTTTTATTTCGACTAATTAGGTGCGTTCGAGTACTTTTACAGTAAAATGCGGTAAATGAGTAATTACTGATTAAACTGAAGATTTTACTCTCAAAAAAAGTAAAAATTAGTAAGAGTACGCAAACAGCTGCTTGGAAATCAATGTAGTGCTGAAATATATTTACACTTTGGACTACTCAACTCTTTTTCTTGTTGGTACTCGATGCAATATTTATTATAACACGAATATTTTAAGAAAATATAAACGAATTATTTTCTATAATCGTTTCCATGTGTTTATTTTATTTGACTTTCCTAAGTTGTTTCTGATTGAATTTATTCAAAAGTATATGATTATTTGTTTTTGCTATTGACTACCTTAACAGCAAGTGCAGTAATAAGTAGCCATATACTTAGCATTTTCACCGCTCCAACGAAATAACAAAACAACAACGAAAATGGCTGTAAATGGCTTTTACAACATTTATTTCGTTTTAAAAGGCATATATGTATGTACATCATGTTTAACGAATGAATAGTTTAAAAATAATTGTTTGCTTATTATTTTATATTAGTTTATTTCAAGCTTTACTTTTTTAAGCAATTTTTTCACAAATTGTATACTTGCTGTTTTCTTACTTTTGTTTGTTTACCTTTGAGTCATATGTTTTTTTGGTTTTACTAAATTTTATTACAAGAAATTTCTGCAGTAAAAATTAGTAAATTCTCAGCCAAGAACTGTCACTTTACGCTCTCAATTTGTGTTCTCATTTACTGTAACTTGAATAAACGAACGCAATTTCGTAAAATGCAGTAAAGTTCAGTAAAAGTTTGTAAAAACTTTTGGGTACTCGAACACACTTATTAACTCACGAAAGCTTTTCACGTTTAGCGCGCTATTTGCAAATAAAATATTTTAGGTTACCACGTTAACAAATAAAACAATAAATCGATAAATTGATAGAAGAGATAGATGATAATTAAAACAAATAAATATTTGTTATTTTATACATTTCAACTACTTTTTTTTTTTGCAAATTTACAGAAGTTTTCCATAGAAGTGCTACCAATTTTTTGTATTTTTGCTATGGCGTATAAAAAGTGAGTTAACTTATTTGCAAATAATTTTATTTACAAATAGTGCGCGCATAAACGTAGTAATAATTATGGCATATTTTGAATTTTAAAATGTTTACCTTTTCTAGTCACTGGTTTTAAAAATAATTGAAAAACGAAGCAAAATTGAAATTATCGTCAAATTGTTGTGTATCATTTTTAATGTCTTCAAAGGAACTAAATATGTCACAGGGAGGCAATAGAGGAAGTGATAAAACATTGTGGTACTGTAAAGATGCCTTCTTGTTTTCTCGAATAAATTTAGCTAAATCTTTGTATTTCAAAGACATTTGCCGACGTATTGCTTGGCAATAATGAAAACAGCATTCAAATATTGTTGAATTCACAAACACTGTTTTAATAGATATTCGAAGACTTTGTTCATAGTCTGTAAGAAAACTTTACTCAGCGAAGACGCTTTTCGATATACCGAAAAGAAAAAAGCAACCGGCCCACTTGGGTCCAGAAGAATAGGTCCCTTTGTGATGCCCGTTATAGACAGCGAGAAAAAAAAATAAAAAAATATTGGCTATCGTATATTGTGGTCAGTATTGAACCAATCGGTTTTCCGAATAAACTTGTTTATTCCCTTCAGATTGCATTCCGTAAGGTCTGCGAGTTCGGGTAAAGTTGAGTTACCTAGATACATGGCTCTGTAATGAGACAGAGCTGGACATTGACAGAGGTGCTTTACGGTTTCTTCCTCCTCCTCAATATGACAACTTCTACAGAATCGTTGAAAGGGAGATTTAGTCTATTTGCGTGGGCACCTATAAAGCAGTGCCCTGTTAGGACAGCCACAAGTATACGTAGCTGATGTCGAGGGATCCCCAGTATGATGGCTGATTTTGCTCGATCATATTGGGGCCAGGTTAATGTGGAGACAGCACATGTGGGTTCATTGAACCATCTAGCTTGTGCTAACCCTATAAGTTTCTGCTGAATGAGGATTTTGCTTTTTAGTGGGGCTCCCACTAGCCGGTCGGTGTCCCATTCTTGTAAACGAGATCCCTCCCTGGCTAGCTTGTCCGCAATTATATTGCCAGGCACATTCGCATGCCCTGGTACCCAGATTAGCTCGAGGTTGGAATGTGACGCCATCTCGTTTAGGGATGTCCGGCATTTCTTTACCAGTTCAGATGTTGTGTAAACACCCGATAGAGCGTTCAATGCAGCCTTACTATCGGTACATATACGAATATCCTATATACCCTTTTGTACCTTAACCAGTTAGCTGCCCTTTTTATGGCCGATATTTCGGCTTGAGTTATGCTACAAAGATCTGTGAGCTTAAAACGTATCCTCTGCTGAAATTGAGGAATGTATATGCCCCCTCCCACCCCAGCACCTGATTTGGATCCGTCAGTGTAAACCCCAAGCACTTCCCCTCGGTAATTAGGATCAATAAATGGAGGGAGAGTATCTGAGAATCTTTTCTCAGGCATAAGGTAGGGAGAACGGTAGTCTATAAGTTCGGGAAGGTTTTCGAACTGTCCTATAATGTTCGCATGTCCATCACCTAGTGATTTCCATGTTCCGGCGGCACTGAGTCTAACTGCCGAGTTCATAGCCAGTTGTTTGACCATTAGATCGGCAGGAAGCCAGTGTAACATTGTGAAAAAGCCTCCCTGTCATCGCCTTTGTAGATACTTAGGAAGATGGTCCGTAAATATATCTTCCCTTGTCTCTCCTTCAGCGATGGCAAGGATTCATGGTTCAGGATCACGATGATCCTTCTGTAGGCTCCTACAGGATCCGAAACTTTGGCAACCAACCAACCATTGGTTGGAACGTCACTGTTGCAGACCTGTAGGAGTTCCAGAATTTCCTCGGGTTTTGATGGCTCGTCTGGGACTCGAGCAGGGGCTCTAGGTCGCCGAGGCACCTCATAGGTACCACGTCAAGCCTAGCACCCTCCCACAGCCCTTCCAGATTAACGATCGCCTTCTTATACAAAGAGATTGATCGCTCATCCGAAAAGGCTATAAGCTTTACCCTCCGGCGAAGCCATGCGGCATCATCACATTTGGGGGTTGGTCCTGGATTGCTTTTGAAGACTTTCCAGAACCCCCCCATCAGTTTCTTACGGACCATGTCCCACTGAGCGTAGGACATGTCACCGTCTGCGTCACTTCGGTCGATGACAGCTTGCACAAGATAGCTTTTAGCCATCTCGCTGAACGATTTGTTCATCGGCCTGTGACGTTTCACAGCGGGCTGTTGGCTGCGTCTGAGCCTCCTCCTCTGAACGTTGCCGTTTAGGCGCGTCCGCAGACGCCGGAGGAGTCTTTTGCAGATTGGCCAAAAAATTTTGAGCCATATGGTCTTAGAGATTTTGATGCAGTGCAATAAAGCCATGTGCAAAAAGGCCATATAGCCTTATTTCTCAATCAATTGAGAAAAAAGACCATATAGCATTATTTCTGAATTGCTTGAGAAATAAAGCCATTATGGTCTTATTTCTCAATTAAACTTTTATATATTTTTTTAATATGTATTTAGTGTTCACGTAAACTTATCTGTCTTTAGGCATTTTTGATGAAGGATTTCATCCTCTTGGTATATCGAAAAGAACAAAGAACTTCCGCCTATTAAACCTCTGGCTGACCTTGAGGATTTTTTTTCACATATCATAACTTCATTCTACTAATGTATAAATTTTAAAGAACTATTTTTCTCTCTGTACTTCATAACTTACCTTTTCCATATATTCTATGGATATAATCAGCAATTGTTTATAACATCCCATGGGCACAACCGCAAATGTTCCGTCAATCAAAATTTTCCTATTCGCACTATTAGTAACATTTTCTTTGATTAAACCGACGCATTTTTTCGACACAAACAAGCAATATGAAAAATATTTTTCTTTATAGCACACTTTAGAAGATGATGTATTGTTTCCCTCACTGTTTCGAGTTAGACCAAAATTTTTAAAGACTGTATCATTTTGGAACGCTTGTCGTACTTCAGTAGGAGATTTGGGAGAAGTCATGTAGACCGTGCTTGCTAAATATTGCAAAACACGTCGAATTTTGTCCATGTTTCTTGTTGCTTCTGGAGAGCTAATGGTGGATATAGTACATATGGTGGATATAGTATATGAAGGTCATATAATGAAGATTTTACTTACGTATAGGTGACACTCCCAAAAGTTTCTCTTATACCCATTAATGCATTTCTTTCACCAAGGGAACTTACGTTCCAGCACCCTCGTTTTACTTTATTAAGTGCCTTCAATTCTTCATATAACTCCTTTTGAACTCCATGATTGTGTTCCACAAAAGCAGAATATTTTGATAAAATATTATCCTGGAAGAATACTCGTGATTTGCAATTTTTTTCCTTGCAACAGTAGAACGTTGTATTTTTGTACACAGATTTTATTAAGTAAAGTTGCTGTTCAATTATTGAATACAACAACTTGCTATTTCTGCGGCGACCACACACAAACTCATAATCCATAATAATTAATATATGTAAGTACTATTTAATGTTACTTACTCAAAACTTTACAAAGAACTAATATTGAAAAGTCCAAATTTTAATCGTTAATAACATTTCTTACTTAGAATGAATAAGTAACTGTCTTTATAATGAGTACAAAATCAATTTTTAATAATATGAAATAAAGCCCAAATAAAATAAAGTAAGGACCAAAATTTTTTTACACGAAATAAGACCCAATATAATTTTTTTGGGTCTTACTACATTTGGGTCTTACTTCATTATGAAATAACACCCAAAATAAAAATGAAATAAAACCTAAAAAAATGAAATAAGGCACAATTAAAAATTGTCCAATTTTATTGGGCCTTATTTCATTTTCTTAATGGGGCCTTATTTCATAGTGCCGTCGATGTGCGATGTGTCAAAAAGGATCGGTTTCTTATCTACATACTTATATTAAAAAGGTTCCTTTCATTTTTCATTTGCGGAGCAGTGTGAAAAATACATTTGAGGAAATTTCTTATTTTTTTATTTTACCCTTCATTCCTGAAAACTAATAACATTTCTGGATTTCTCCTCCAGCTCAGCGCCGGAAGGTACAACTGTCGTCGCCTAGACCATTGTCGAGTATATATTCCTCCAAATCCTCCACTTCCAGTCTATCTCGAAAATCACGTATGTTCATATTCCTTGTCCGTGTTGAATGTATGCTAAAGTCAATGTCGCTCCCATCAGTTATGGTCGCGACCGGTGTACGACTTAAAGCATCCACATGAGACATCCACTCACTCCTTCGATGTCTAGTAGTATAGTCATAGTTCTCCAATTCCGACCTTGCTATCTTCTGGTTTATAAGCTTCTTACTTAGCGTGAAGGTAAGTGATACCATGAACCGTTTCAGTGCGTAAATGATAGCGAGAGTTTAAAGTTCGAGATTATGATATTTGGATTCGGGAACTGAAGTACAGTCGGAGTGGTATACTACTGGATGGAATTTATTATCTTTCTGTTTCTGCGGAAGCACCGAATTATATCCCTTCGCGCTGGCGTCGGTATGCAATTCAGTTTCATAATGAAGATTATATACTGCCAACACTGGCCCACTGACTAAACCGTCCTTCAACGTCAGAAAGGTCCTTTAGGATTCATCCGTCCATACAAAATTTTTAAACTTTTTCAGTGGTGTCGCGATTCTGGAAAAATGATATACAAATCGG
Source organism: Gymnocheta viridis (assembly GCA_956483585.1). Taxonomy (NCBI): domain Eukaryota; kingdom Metazoa; phylum Arthropoda; class Insecta; order Diptera; family Tachinidae; genus Gymnocheta; species Gymnocheta viridis. The sequence goes on from OY101443.1 coordinate 35,179,326, forward strand.
CGAAAAAATGAAAAAGTCCTAGACATCGTTCCAAACTTTGGTGGTCCATTGGCGCCCGGTATTCTTGCAACATTAGCAAGCGTCCGCACATGCTCTTCCACTATATCAGTTGCTATACTTATATTGTCCAGGTACACAACTATCTTAGCTCCATCAATAAATTCCCTCAATACTTAGTTTATAAATCGCTGAAAGACCGCACCAGCGGTCTCTAGACCAAAGGGCATATAACAATACGCATACTGCCCTAATGGGGTTAAAAACCCTGTATACTTAACCGAATGCCTATGCATTGGGATCTGATGGAAACTGTTTTTCAAGTCCAGGGCCAAAAAATATTTCTTATTCCCTAAGTAGTCCAAGCAGTCCTCAATCATCGGCATAGGGTAATTATCCTTTAAAGTGATTCTACTCAATGAACTTTAATCGATACACATTCTTAAATCGCCAATTTTCTTTTTTAACAAACTATAGGGGATGCATAAGGCGAACCACTTGGACGAAATATTCTTGTCTCTAGAAGTTCACTAAGTCTGATTTTAACCTCACATTTTTTTCCAAACGATATTTGCCTAGGGCCACAGTATATCGCAACATCGCTGGACAGTCTTGTCAATGTCCTCCAAGTAATTGTCCCTTGTCACCGACCTCAGCCATAACAGCTGGTTGCGTAAAACCGGTCCTATGTCCTTCTGCGCTAAGAAGCGCCTTCAGTCCATCGGTCTTGTATTGTTTTGTATTTTTGTTTTTTGATTGTACATTTTTCATATTTAGTCCCACGAGTGTAGGGGATTTGAAGGCCACCACGTCATAGCCCCCGATAACGTGGTGAGGTCGTCGTGTACTCGCTGAGGTGCGCAGGTGTCAGCAAGGCTCCGTTATAATACAGCGTTTCAACCCTGACTACAAATATCCGATGGGCACGGGTCGCATGACACCCCGGCCTAGAGATGGATATCCTTTGGTCAACAGACCTTTAAATTTGTCTTCACCCATTACCATAGAGGACTAACACGGTCAACTATGGTCTTGGGTTGAAGACATAGACCACGGTCTGTAATCAAGCCACCACACCATGTATAAGTACATATATATTTGTATAATGTAAATATTTAGAGCTCAAAGTATAAATTAATTCTAATAATATTACACAAATGGATGTAATTAAATAAAAAAATATATGTATGTATGCATGTGTTTCCTTCGACTTAATATTATTTCCTTTTTAAAGATATGTTTGTGGGATGAGATTATTAAATAAATTATTCGACCTTTATAAATTAACAAAAAACTTGATTGTATTCAGTATTTTGCAAATTTTTTTAAGAAAAAAATAAACAGAATTTTTAGAAATAAATGTTAAATATTCCAGAAGACTCTATCTGTTGTAACTGAGAAATATTGAATTTGATAAAGCTTTCTGTTATTTGTTAATTTATAAGTTTAAAAATTCTTATTATACATCTGTGGGGATTTTTGAGATAAGAAATTAGCTATTTTGGGTAATGAACAATTTCAAATTGGGATAAGGTATAAAATAAAACTGGGAACCCTGACATCCACTCACGTATAAACGCATATATTATGCTGCCTTTACACACTATGTATTTCACAGTGTGGTTGTCAAATTTGAAATTTCCCACTGCGAAATGCATACATTGTGTAAAAGCCAAAAAAAATGCTTCTGTAAATGTCAGCCCGCTTTTACAGTGCAAAAATTTTCAATTAGAGCGTGTTCTATTTTCAACTGACAAACCATCTGACATCAACTGTGTTGCAAGTCAATTGTATATGGCGGCAAGAACATAGCGATTCGGCGAATTATACGTATTCTGCAAAATAACTAAATTTGTAATTACTTAAATTCAATTGTTCATACTGTTGTAATCTATTATAGGTTATGTCAGATGAAACCAAAAACTCAAGTGTAAAAGCAAAAATTATAAACCGTCTGTAAATGTACAATTTCGACAAACAGGCGCAATTACAGATGCATTTCAAGCTGACAAACACACTGTAAAATACATAGTGTTTAAAGGCAGCATTACTAAAGTGCTGCGAGAAGAATTATAACCTCTCTTTGTAATTTTAGTGTAAAAATGGCAGTAGCCGTACGGTCATCGATAACGTACTACATACATATATGTATGTATGTATGTATAAGCACTGGCAGTACAATGCAAGAATAATAAGAACTAAAGATTACGCTATCACGTAGCATAAAAAACATTTTTGCACATGTAGGAACTGTGACGTCACACACGTGTATTCTTATTGGTTAATAATTTGTATCTATCAAACCATATATGTATGTATGTATGTACATACATACATACATATGTATAATGTTTGTGTGTAAATATAGCGGTAGGACAATTTATTGCACAAATTTTTAAAACTAAACAGGTTTTTTTTAAAAGTTACTTATTTTCATATTTTCATAAACTTTGCGAAGGAACGTCATCAAATGGAAAATCATGCGCAAGGCATAATCATTAGTTCTACATTATTGGGCAATGTGTGGTAGTACAACATGTTTGAATTAGAGATGGGCACCGCTCACGTGATTAGCGTGAATCACGCGTGATCATGCATGATCGGGAGCAGTTTTTTTTTTCAATCACGTGAGCGTGCATGAGCGTAAGTATAAAAAACAACTGAACGTGAGTGAGCGTGCATGAGTAGATTTTTTGCGTGATTGTTTCGTGATTTTTTCGATTTTGTAATTTTTTCATATTTATAATAGGTACGTGGTTTTTTCAATTCTGAAAAAATTGGCTAAACAAATACTGTGTGTACCATCCAGCTCAGCTACAAACGAAGGAGTTTTTCAACGCCACGAAGAATACTTGAAGAGATGTGAAACAAACTTCACGAGAAAAATGTTGACAAAATTTTATTTCTGCATAAATCTATTTATCTATTAACGCTATAGTCAAAGATCCTACTTAATCTTAATATTTTACACAGATTGCTTTTGAGCTATAAAATTAATGATTTTAATCAAAATATTTTAAATATGTACATACATAATTTTAAATTTCACTTCAAAAATTTAAAATAAAAGAAAACTTATATTTTCTTTAAGAATTTTCAATTGTATTCAATTGTCAAATTTAATTTTAACTACAAAGTTTGAAATCGCATGATACATATGTACATACATGCATGAATATGTGTAAATCCTGCGTGAGGAACCCTACATTCGTACGCGTTTTCACATTAATATATAAAAATTTTTTGGTCTTTCAAAAGAGGTACCTTCAACTATGCATGATGTTTAGAGGGCTATAAGTGTACTTTCGATGGCTTAAGTTATAATTTTTCAGCAGGTACAAAGTTTTTTTTAGCATAATAAGGTACACAAAATATAGTTCCTAAAAGCAAGATGAATATAAGAGAATTCTAAAATAACTTATTTGCAGCCAAACAATTTTGTCGTTTTTTGTCGGAAGGCATGAACCCTTTGTGACGCGCCCTACATTACTTGCAATATATAATTTCTGTTATATTTCTATTCTGAAATTTTATACCTAATTTCAATGTTTCGAAAATAGTAAACACAAAATTTTTATTAATAGCCTATTTCTGATTTAAGAAAGTAAACTTAAGCGAATGAAAGGCACTCGCTCGAATTCGAACCAATTTGGATTTCTCATTGGCACTCACTTTCATTCTCATTAGCTTACGTTTTATGTCAATAAAATAATAAAAAAATGTAATTATTTTTTTTATTTTCTTCCTTATTGTGGATTTAACTAATACATTTAAACCTGCTGCTGTTGTTTCAACGACGTTAGACATTCTTTTTGCTGAATCAGTTCACCTCAACAGCCATTCTTTTTAATGAATTAGCTTTTTCTGTAGCTGTCGCTGCATTTTTCTTCGCAACTCTTAGCTGTCTGCGGATTTTGCCTTTTTTGCTGAACCGGAGATTGGTTGCTCACTGTCACTTCAGCCATTTTGCTTAAGTTTTGTCGTTGTGGCATTTTTTGTTTGTTTTTTGGATATTTGCTGGCCATTTTGGGGTGAAAAGCATTCATTTGTACATAGTTTATTTTGGTCCGGGGAAGTTTCTGGGTTTGTATTTGGAGTAACCACTGCAACAACTTTAATGCATCCAGCTGGTGACTCCACCAGTGCAAAAAAACAATCATCAATTGATAGGGGCTTTACACCAATTACTTTAACCCCGGGTGCTACAGTTGACGATAGAAAAAGCATTTTGTATAATAATTTTGAGTTTTCAAAATTAAAACTAAAAAAACAAACAACCGTTTACTTTTGAATCCTGAATATGACTGACTTTATTTTCTTTTTTGATCTTACTTTTAAACATTAAAATTAATAGTTGACAAAAAATTTATTGGTAATTCTTATTAATAAATTGTTTACAAAAAAACGTATTTCTTTGTTTTATTGATTGGGCAATTGTTCCTAAGAATTTCATATTTCGAAATCGATCAGTTGATCTACTTATAGTTTATTATTAATGCTTGACCACCCAAATTGGTTTGGAAATGCAATCGAGCGTTCTAGGAAATGTTTCAAGTGTTTTTTAAGTACATGCATGTTTGTACACAGTGTTGTGACAAATATGCATGTTATTGGTTTTTTTTTTCTCTTTTTATGAGGAACAATTAAATATGGGTTCATATGTAAGTATGTATGTATATTTACTTGTACGTATGCTTAGTTACGTACGTTTGTTTATATTACAAAGAATCTCGTTTCTTTTGTAAACGCTTAACTCTAAATGCATAATGTAAGTATTTAAATGTTGTTAAATAATTATTTTATTAGGGGTTATTATAACTCCCCCTTCGTTAGAGTGAGGCTCCGACGAAGAAACAATACATGTTTTAGTTTTAAATGTTCTAACATAAATTATAATAAAAATAGCAATTACAATGGTAGAAATTCCTATACTACCACCAGTATTTATTAGAGTGTTTTTTAAAAGTGTATGTTTAACGAATTTTATTGTTTCGTTAAAATATACAGTAGAATTCATTTATAGCGACCGTCAAGGGACCGAAATTATACGTCGTTATAACCGAACGTCGTTGTATCCAAATATGTGTACACAATATTTTTAAGTTTTTTTTTATCATGTATATTCATATTTATTGAGATTGGAAATAGTTTAGAATTGTGGTTTGTTTTCTATTTACAAGAATTTCTTTTAATAATTTACTTTCAATAATTTCAACGGAACTATATAAACTCTCTGATATATCAGAACCCCCAAATCGTAAATACTGTTTTAATGTGTGCACCGCACTCAAGGTTTCTGTCCTAGTTGGAATTTTGATTGGCTCATCTTCGTCATCTGGTTCATTATCGCTGTGAGTTTCATCATTTTCTTTTGTGTTCTCCACTATTTCTCTCAATGAAGGCTCTTCTGACGTCACGACGTTGTCATCGACATTTACGAACTCATTCCAGTCAATATATTCGGCTACATGTTGCATATTTTTATATGTTTCCTGTAGCAACGAAAGCGGAATATCATCTTCGTCTTCGAAATAGGCATCTGGGCACACACTTTCGGCTGGAAGTAGTCCCGCATGTCGGAAAGAGTTAGCTATTGTTGTTGATTTTACACTTTGCCAAGCTGAGGCCACCATGTCAATTGCATCTAACAAAGTAGTGGTGCTTTGTGTGTTATTGTCTGCATCGCGAATAATTTTCAGCATAAGTTGTTTGCGATAATTGCTTTTCAAACATCTAATTACCCCTTGGTCCATTGGCTGTAAGACGGACGTTGTATTAGGTGGTAGGAAAACTAATTTTATTGATGACAAATTTTGAACATTTGGGTGTGCTGGGCAATTATCTACAAGCAGTAAAATCTTTCTTTTCTCTTTTTTCAAACTGCTGTCCCAATCGCGCAAAATACGTTCAAACATTTCTGAGGTCATCCATGCCTTTTTATTTCCTTTATAATCCACAGGTAACGATTTTACATTCTTGAAACACCGCGGCATTTTGGATTTTCCAATGACAAGCATTTTCTTTTTTTCGGACCCATCCATATTACCTCCAACCAGCAGGGTTATTCTTTCCTTTGATTGTTTACCACCGCAGCACTTCTCACCTTTGAATTTAAGGGTTTTGTTGGGTGGAAGCTTATAAAAGAGCCCTGCTTCATCCACATTAAAAATGTCTTTTGCTTGATATCCCTCTCGTATTTTAGGCCATACAGAAACTAGCCAGTCGCTGCATTGATTTTTGTCGACACTGCAAGCCTCACCAGAAATTGTTCCCAAAACTATGTTATGGCGCTCTCGAAAACGGTAGATCCAACTTTCAGTGCAATTAAAATCCTTTCCAAGCAGTTGCGCTATTTCCTCTGCCTTCATTTGAAGTATGGAAGTTGTTACAATAGCATTATTATTTCTTTGCGTCTTGAGCCATTGCAAAAGAGCTTGTTCTATATCAGAATTTTGAGCAGAACGCATACGTTTTCTTTGCATATTCTCAGATTCAAAACACTTACGAATTGCGTCTCGGTTTTTCCATACCGTACTGATAGTCGAATGCGAAACGCAATAGTCCTTCGCTAATGCTGCATTTGAAGAACCAGTTTCCAGTTTCAGCAAAATTTCTGCCTTTTCTTTTATGGAGAACACCTTACGTTTTTTAACGTCCATTCTGGAAAAACATACATACATTTACTCAGTATTTATCCAAGTAAAAGTGCAGCACGCAACCTTACCTGCGTTTGGTTGAGCTGGATTACAGATTCTTATGTAAATAAAAAATTTCTATAACACCGCTGGTAATTAAAAAGTGAATGTTTATGCGTCCATCAGCTTTTACGACTCAAACTGGTTTGAATATTTCTTCTTTGTCATTTGCACCTCTGTTTGGGATAGTCGAAAACAAATTCTGTGATTCCCCGCAGTATATGTTTCTTTATTTAGTATTGACTGACGACAAAAAATGGAATGAAAAAAATAAAAATTAGTACACAGAACTTACATCGTCGTTATAACCGAATGTCCATTCCAAAGCAGACGTGCAAATTGGTCGTTAAAAGCAGATGGTCGCTAAAACCGGAGTCGTTCTAAGCGAATGCATGCGCATGTACAAACTATTAAGAACCAAACTTGCTTTGAAAATCCGTCGTTATAAACGGATGGTCGTTATAACCGAGGTCGCTATAAATGAATTCTACTGTATATCTTTCATGTCCAAATCGGTGAATGAAACATTACTTTCTTTAAGTTTCAAGATAAATTTCTCTAAAATAAACATTTCTTTAACATTAACTTTATAGTTTTCATAAGTTCTTAGTTTTGTTTTGACAATGCAGTTTTCGAACTTTAGTAAATAAGTCTTAAAATTTTCTTATATATATGGGTTTTTACAATTAGTTTCAATTTTATCTTGATAGTGTTTAAATATAAGTAAACCAGGGTAGATTTCTTTTTCTTCTTGATCTTTTGTTATCTTCATGTTGCATTTAGGTTCTAAATTTTGTACAATATTTGATAGGCAATCATCATTTATTTTTTCTAGATTCTTGTATTCTAACGTGTTTTGCTTATAAATTTCATTTTTATAGTTAAGAACAGTATTTTGGTTTCATATTAAGGTTTTATTTTCATTATTAGGAAGTGGTTCGAATGTTACCTCGGGAAATGATTCGTTTAGAAACTTTGGAACACTCAATGTTAAAATTACGAAGCTTTCTCTATACGCTAAAGATACTTTTGTCTGAAGATAAGATTCTATGCTATCTATGAAAAAGAATTCCTCTCTCGTCAGTATATCCGATGGAACTATTCCTAGTTTGGAATTGAATATAACATGTCCAATCTCATTTACGTGGTCCATCAATAGGTTTACATCATTATAAATTTGGAAAACGTTTTGTAAGAATAGAGTTTCGTCCTCTAAGTCGAGAATTTTATTTTGTACTATAGTCTTAAATTTGTTTATATAGTTTTGCACGATTTTTTGTTGGTTATTTATGTGGTTTGTAATATTTGAAATTTTGTCTGACATTGAAGTGCTTAGAAATGAAATTTCGTCTAAGGCTGTCATTGTGTCTCCGTTACTTTTCTCGAGTTTTTGAATTTTATCAAAAATTGTTTTCTCGTCGTCACTGTCCATTGTTCCTGTAACATTTTTCAGTCCTTTACCTATTGCGTTTATTAGTCCTTGTTTTTGTCTGAACTTAGGTGTCAAGTTTTTGATTTATGGATATTTTCTTGTAATATATTTGCTGTTTCTAAATATTCTGTTGTATTAATAACGTGTATTATTTTTATGTAATTTTCAATAATCTTTACGTCTTTTATTTTGATTGGTAGGTATCCTTGGTTGTTCGTTAGGTCCTGTATGTCGAAGAACTGTGCATTGGTAGTCGTAAAAAGAGTGATTAGAAGGATCAAAAATGTCATCTGGAAATATATTACATATAAAAGAAATTTATTGTTTAGCTTTTATTTTGGGATTATTTTTGTCTTGAAATTTTTTATTTTGTTTGATATGTGTTTTGTAATATTTGTGCCTTGTCTTAGTATTCTCAACGTGTTCTTCATCAATTTTCTTTGTATCGATTTTTCTGAATTTTCGATGATTCTTACCTCCTCTGATTTCTTTAATGTAATTAATACCTTCTTCTATTTTAACATCATTTCTATTTTTATTAAATCTATTTATATATATTTCTTTTTTCCTAGATATTAAATCGTGAATTTCGCTATATTTTTCTTCCTTCACTTTTCCATTTAAGAAGTCCATTGGTTTGATTTTAGTTGTACTATGAATTGTATTATTATAGAATCCTATTATTCTCAAAAGTTTTTCTTCAGTGGTTTCTTCTCTCGTCGTGTCTAAAAAGTCTTATGTGTTCATTTATGGTATTGTGTAGTCTTTCTATATCGGAATTTGAAGTGTGATTGCTATTTGAAGTGAAATGTACGTTAATATTTTCTTGCTTAAAAAATTCTTGCATTGGGATGGCTTTAAAGCCTAGCTCATTGTCTACAATTATTTTTCCTATTTTAGTGTGTGTTTATGTATTGCAAGAGTTTAGTTTTGAATTCCGTCCAACTTCTGCTATTGATTTTGTAAGCAACCGCGTGTTTTGTGAATTTGTCTATCATTGTCATAAAAATTTCCTTTTTCAATGTGTAGAATACGTCTATGTGTATAATTTCTCTTGGTTTATAAGGGGTTTCACTGATTTTTAGTTTTACCTTGGGAGGTTTCCTATCATATTTTTCGATGGTGCATACCTCACAATTGTTAATGAATTGTGTAATTCTTAGGTATAGTTGAGGATTATATATTTCTGTTTTTAATTCTTCGTAGACTGCTTGTATACCCCGGTGGTTTTTACTTAAATGTTCCTTTTCTATTATTTGTGTTAATTCTTCTTCATCTTTGATATCTCTGAGAAAACGAGTGCATCTTACTATCTTAAATTTATTGTTGTTTGAAAAAAGTTCTTCATAAATACTCTTAATTGTGTTCAAAAGTTCGTCGTCCATAAAGACTGCGTTCAATTGGTTTGGATTGAAATGGTATTTTAATAAAGAAATTGAAGCTTTTCTATCAAGATCCTTGATTCCTATAATTTTCCTGTTGTTTTTAAATATTTTTTCGTTTTTTATTCTGGCTGCTCCTGAATGAATCCTTTTAATAATAATTTGGGTTTTAAAGATATTGAGAGGAGATTCTGTTTCTTTTATGCTGAGCACTTCTGTTTCTAGAGAATTAATATTAGCAGATTCAGATTCTATTCTTGATAGTGCATCCGCGTTGCTATTTTTTGTCCCTTTTTTATATTTTATTTCGTAATCAAATTCTGAGAGTTTTAACCTCCATCTTACCAATTTTGAATTGGGTTCTTTTATGGAAAATAGCCAAGTAAGTGGTTTGTGGTCAGTCTCGATTATGAACTTTCGTCCGAAAAGATACGGTCGGAAGTACTTAGTAGCCCAAACGATGGCTAGAAGTTCTTTCTCAGTAGTGCTGTTTACACTCATGTTCGTTGAGAGTACGACTTGCGTAGCAAATGGGATGATTATCCTGTGAAAGTATTGCTCCTAAAGCAAAATTACTTGCGTCTGTTGTAAGCGTGAATTTTTTTGAAAAGTTTGGGTATGCTAGAATTGGATCGTGTGTTAGTAATGTTCTCAGGGTGTTGAAACTTTCAACGTATTGTGGGTCAGCAATGTTCATTTTGATATCCTTTTTTAAATATCTGGTCAAAGGTTTAGCAATCATAGAATAATCTTTTATGAATTTCCAATAGTATCCGGTTAGTCCAAGAAATTGTTTTATTTGTTTAGGAGTTTTAGGAATTGGAAAATTTTTTACACAATCAATTTTTTGTTGGATGTGCTTTTATTCCTAGGGGTGTTACTATATGTCCAAGGAATTCGGTTTCTCTTTTTAGGAATTCTGATTTATCTAGCTGTACCTTAAGATTTGCTTCTTGTAAGCGTTGAAAAATTAAATTAATTGAATTAATGTGCTCCTGGAGGGAGGTGGAAAAGATGATTATGTCATCTAAGTAAACCAAGCAAATTTTATTGATATAACCTTTAAGAATATTGTTCATTAGCCTTTGAAATGTCGCTGGGGCTGTCTTCAACCCAAACGGCATTCTTAGGATTCATAATGTCCTCCTTCGACAGTGAAGGCAGTCTTATGAATGTCTTCTTCCTTAATTTCTATTTGGTGAAATCCTTTCGCTAAATCTAGCGTTGTGAAATACTGGCATCTCCCCAGTTTATCAAGGATCTCATCAATATTGGGAATTGGGTACCTGTCATCTATGGTTACTTTATTAAGTTTCCGATAGTCGATGACAAGTCTCCATTTAGTTTTTCCACTTGCATCGGCCTTCTTCGCAACGATCCAAATGGGTGCAGAATAAGGAGAATTACTATGCCTAATAATTTTGTTATCGAGCATTTCTTGAATTTGTTTTTGGACTTCGTTCTTGTGTATGTAAGGATAACGATACGATTTAGTGTGTATGGGTATGTTATCAGTGGTTCTGATTTCATGTTTTATGGCGGAGGTAAAGGTCAATCTAGTATTTTCTTTATAGAAGATGTCCGAGTACCTTCTTACTACTTTTAAAAGTTCCGCTTTTTCTTCGAAATTAAGATGATCCGTTCGGATTTGTTCCAATAGTGGCTTAGATTCCTTTTCTTTAATTATACTGAAATTCTCGTAATCTACCTTCTGCGTAGTCACAGATAACAATTTAATATCTACTGTTCCGTTTTCTGTATTTAAGATACCTTCTCTTAAAATGTTATTATCCTTTTCTTCTTTTAACTCAGAGTCATCTGGGGTTAGTATCCGTTTTTTATTTATTGTTTCGTTTTCCAAAAGCATCGGTAATGTGTTATTACCGATGGTTATTTCATTATTCCTATAGTCTATACATGCATTTAATGGTTTTAATATGTCATTACCTATCAGACCATCGTAGAAATCGTGAAATTTTGTTACGTAAAATTCGAGTGTTTCATTTAGTTTGTTAATATTAAACTCTTCGAAAATAGGTACTATTGCTTTTTCATTTATATAAATTTGGTGTTGAAGTGTTTTGATAAGGATTGGTTTTGTTGCAAAAATTCTTTTTGGATGACAAATTCCTGGGTTAATAATGGAATTTGTTGCCCCTGTATCCACTATTAATTTTATAAATCCTAATTTAGTTTTGATTTTTACAAATGGAAGTTTTGATCCGAGGCTGATTCCTGAAAATTTTCTGTAACTTCAACTTTGCCTATATCCATGGGTTCGGGTTGGCTCGTGAAGTTTGGTCTGTTCGACTCGAAAGGTACATTCTGGGGGATTTGGTTTTGCTGGTTTAATTGTTGATACGAATTTGGGAATGATTGAAAAAAACGTCCTTGGGAATTTTGTGATGGAAAATTCCCTCTTTGATTTGGGTATGAATTATTTCTTCCCTGGTTTTGGTATGGAAGATTTCTTGGTTGGTTTTGGTATGAAGGATTTCTGCCTTGATCTTGGTATAAAGAGTTTCTGCCTTGATTTTGGTATGAAGGTTTCTGCCTTGATTTTGGAAAGGCTGTGAAAGATGTCTTGGTTGACTTTGATAGTGTTGTTTAGAATTATATACTTTAGAACTTGTTTTTTTATTTTCATCTCTATTGAAGAACTGCTGTTGTATATCTACCCGGAGGTGTGCATATCCTGCCTCAAAAAGGATGTTCATAGCTGTTTCCAGTGTTGTTGGGTTCCTGCATGCTAATATTGTTTTCATTGGTTCGGGTATTTTTGATTTAAATATGTTTAAAGCTGTACGGGAGTTATTTGAAGCTATTGCGTTTAGTGCATCTTGACTTTGTCCCTGTCCCATTACAAATAATGTCTTGTTATTGAGTCATCTAAGTTTACTTTTGATTTCTTCATAGAATTCTAAACTAGTTGTTCTAAATGTTACTGCTCTGAGGGAATCGAAAAGCTAATCGCAACTTAGTCTATCGCCGAAATTATTCTGTAATACTTGTTTAATGTCTGTCCAGGAGATTGCCTGGAAATTTATTTCTATTACATCCCTAGCCTTGCCTTTCAATTTACCTTTAATAAGATCAGAAAATAGTCCTTGTGACAATTCATCATAAGTTCGTAAATTAGGGTGGATCCTATCTATTAAATTAATAAAATTCTGTAATTCTCTACCATCTCCGTTGAATTCAGGGAGATTTCGCAAGTACTTAAGGGGATCAAAATTTATTTGTGCCATAGTTAAATTGTTAACAAGTTAAGGGAGGAAAAATTTGAACCACTTTCTTTCTTTGGGGAGAAAAAAAAATTTCGCGACTTTATTAACAATATTTCCTTTTCTTTCTCAAAACAAATTAAAAGAATTAACTTTTCTAATTCTTTATAGAATGAACTTATTATTTTTTTATAACACACGTAAGAAAATTTTTTGAACTCTTCTATATTATTTTTTTTTATTTTATGATTGCCGTAAGTTTTGAACACTTTTACTTAAATATATTATTTTTATTTTATGGTTGCCGTAAATTTTTGAAAACTTTAACTTAAATATTTCTTTTTTTTTATTTTCTATCTTATGATTGCCGAAGGCGATAACAAAATACATATATAGTCTTTAAATTTATTAGTTATTTTACCTTAAAATGTGATGTCTTCTAGTGGCTTTTTTGGTTTAAAATCGGATGAATAGTTGAAGTTATTTTCGAAGAAGAATCCTTTCCAAAAGTTGTTGCTATCCTTCGTAGTCAACGCACAATCAGCTATGATCTTAAAAATGTGATGTCTTCTAGTGGCATTGTTGGTTTAATATCGGATGAATAGTTGAAGTTATTTTCGAAGAAGAATCCTTTCCAAAAGTTGTTGCTATCCTTCGTAGTCAACGCACAATCATATAATTCGGCTACGATCTTCCGTAGTCAAGGGATCAAAAGTTAAAAGTTCGAAATCTCGCAAAGAACAAATTTACGAAGATTATCGTTCACTCTTTATAAAAAGTTCGAAATTTTGCAAAGAACAAATTTACGAAAATTATCGTTCACTCTTTATAAAACAACGGTTTTAAAAATAACACCGCACAAGGAATTATTCGAGCACCACCGTTTAATAAACAATTTTTATGTTGGGTAGGACTTGCGGTATCCTACCGACTGCACCGATTTTGAGTTTTCAAAATTAAAACTAAAAAAACAAACAACCGTTTACTTTTGAATCCTGAATATAACTGACTTTATTTTCTTTTTTGATCTTACTTTTAAACATTAAACAGTAAGACTAAAAGCCTCCAGAGCATGGAGAGATTACAATATCGGTCATGCCAACATCCTATATAATATAAATTGGAACATGAGCGTTGACTATGTCACACCTGAGCCAATCTTTGATCCTGGCTTCTCTGTAAGCTTTTCGGATAACGCGGTCCACCCTGATGACCTACATACACCCGTGAATGTGATTCAAATTTTGACGGACGGGTCGAAATCACTGAATGGTGTCGGTTCTGGCATTTACTCCGAGCAGCTAAACTGGTGCATTCCTCTAAGGCTGCCGGACCACTGCAGTGTCATTCAGGCTGAAATAACGGCCATCTACACAGCCGCAAAACTCATTCGGTATGGCGAAATATCTGGTAGGGATATTCAGATCATTACCGATAGTAAGGCGGCCATTAGATCCCTGGAGAATGTGTTCATCACATCAAAAATTGTCAAGGAATGCCGGATATCTCTGGACGAGATAGCGAGACATTCAACGGTTACCCTTAAGTGGGTACCAGGACACAGGGACTTACACGGAAACTGTATCGCGGACGCGTTGGCGCGTGCAGGCTCCACTTTAAATCGTAACGATTCAACACATGACATAGGCGTCTCTCTCCCAATGAGTAAACAATTTATTGCACATAAGTTTCACCTTATTGTAATTCAGAAATGGTTAGATGAAACTACCTGTAGGGAAACTAGAAAAATCTGGCCCATAATAGATGAAAAAAGGACTAAGCGGGCACTACAGCTATCCAGACCTCATCTCAGAAACCTAATCGCGGTAATAACTGGACACTGGCCTATTGGGAGGCATGCCCAAAGGTTGGGGCTCAATTACAATGACATATGTAGAAGTTGCGGCGATGAAGAAGAGGAAGAATCGACGGAACATCTTCTCTGTCATTGTCCGGCATTCGATGATCTAAGACTTAAACTTTTCGGTCAAAGAACCCTTGGGGACAAAACTTGTCTCTCTAATATTGATTCAAAAAAGATCCACTCCGTCATTGAATCAACCGGGTGGCTGCGTGAGAATATCAGCAGCCAGATAACATAGGACCCTTGGAAGACGGGACAACATGGTAGCACAACGGGAACTAAGTGATGGACCCACGTGAGCTGTGCTTGATCACGGCTGCCAATGGAACCTAACCTAACCTAAACATTAAAATTAATAGTTGACAAAAAACTTATTGGTAATTCTTATTAATAAATTGTTTACAAAAAAACGTATTTCTTTGTTTTATTGATTGGGCAATTGTTCCTAAGAATTTCATATTTCGAAATCGATCAGTTGATCTACTTATAGTTTATTATTAATGCTTGACCACCCAAATTGGTTTGGAAATTCAATCGAGCGTTCTAGGAAATGTTTCAAGTGTTTTTTAAGTACATGCATGTTTGTACACAGTGTTGTGACAAATATGCATGTTATTGGTTTTTTCTTTTTTCTCTTTTTATGAGGAACAATTAAATATGGGTTCATATGTAAGTATGTATGTATATTTATTTGTACGTATGCTTAGTTACGTACGTTGTTTATATTACAAAGAATCTCGTTTCTTTTGTAAACGCTTAACTCTAAATGCATAATGTAAGTATTTAAATGTTGTTAAATAATTATTTTATTAGGGGTTATTATAACTTATAATCCCGTGTTTTGTCAGAAAACCTGCTTTAGCACGTTACTCGCCTATACCACAATACCCAAACTTACTCTATAGATAAAATGTTCAATAGGTTTCTTCTGTAGCATAAAAACAAACGTACTAACCTTTTTCCGTTCAAAAATAGTACGAGTGGGAGGCCCAAGCGAATTTAACTTGTTGGACTGCTTTGTCCAGCTAATTTTTAAATGATCTTTATTTTTATTAAACTCAAAAATTTTGTTGCGAAAGCAAAACCACAAGTGACTGATTTTAATATTTCATTCTCATTGTTAACGACACATTCGTAGCACAGAAATAGGATTTTATATGAAAACATTTACGTTTTCATTCGACTTTCTTTCGAGTCACTTTTCGTTTAGAAATAATGTAGAGAAATCGGAATCAATGTTCTTTCTCATAGAATGCGAATGAAGGTGTTCTTTCTTATATCAGAAGTAGGCTATAAAATTAAAGTGAATTCAATGTATAAAAATATGGCTTTCGAATATTGGGCCTTCTTCATTAACTGCCTAGCCCACGATGTCGAACAATATCGTTCTTTTGTGAAATTACATTTAAAACAAAATTCAAAGTTTAAAAATATGGCTTTCGATCGGGCCATCTTCACAAACACTAAAGTAATGATATGAATACCTAAAAATGGTTAGTTTCTGGTATGAAGGATTTGGTAATAATTAGTGCATTAATGATCGTCATAATACATTTATTTTATTTATAAAATTATATATCTAGTCTAATATTCCATAAAAAAAGAGATAATAAGTTGGATCACTTTCAAAACATTTTGTTTGGTGGACTTTGCCTTATCCATATATCCAAATTAAAAAATTGTATTTCAAAACTAACAAATTATTTCAGAAAAGTATATTTCTCAGTTATACATAATTTTCCTCTTTTATTGCAGAATTTTCTAATTGTATGTATATTAGATTTTTCTATTTGCATTCGGAAATTTTAATGTATAAATACTTATGGGTTTTTTTCGTGAGTATTTCGTGAGCGTGAGTTTTCGTGATGTGACTAACGTTTTTTCCACTCACGTGAGCGTGACTGAACGTGATCCAAAAATATGAGGTCGTGCGTGAGCGTGCATGAGTGAAATTTTTTTATCGTGAGCGTGCATGAGCGTGAGTGAAAACTCACTCACGATCCCATCTCTAGTTTGAATATTTAGTCTTTGGTTTGACCATAAATATGTACATATATATACATTTTTATATAGGGATATATTGACTTTAAGAGAAATCACTCGGAAGAAGTTTATGATATATGCTACGCAACAAAGATATTTGGAAAAACAACGAGAAACAGCATATCAAGAGCGGATTTATGGATATATAACACAGTTACAAGAGGTAAAAGTTCATTTGTATAAAAAGAAGATAAAAAACATCATTGATATTGTTGAAATCCTTAAATTAAATTATATTAATTTTTGTACATAGTTTGCAGCCAATGGTCTTCGAATATCAGAATCGAGGGCGTTTACGGAAATGAAACAAACTCTACTTAAATTAAGAAATCTTAAAAAATGTAAAATCACTGTGGATTTCAAAAAAGAGATTGCGGAAAATCAAAGGGTGGTAATGGAAGTTCAGGAGCTTTATGGTCGCTTTTTATTTCTACTTAAATTAATTGTAAGTATTAAATAAAAAACTTTAGTCAATTTAAAAATTGTAAACTAGATCTAAATTACGACATTTGATATCGATCGAAAATTCAATAGAATTGAAATACGACCGTCCATACTTGATATGGGATTAATTATAAATTCGTGTTTCACGGCTAATATCAGAATTCGACGGGGAATAAAAAACGACACGTTTTCTGTTGTTAATGATTTATTTTATTTCCTTTTGCATTTATTTTCGTACTTGATGTTATGTTTTATTCATTTCCTGTTTTCAAAGCGAAGACAGTTGCATTTGTATATATATACAAATGTATGTGTATAGAAATCAGTGATGTTAAAATACGAATGAGCCAATGAAGAAGATTAAGCGATTGCACTTTAAAAAATAAGCCATGAAATAGAAATATTTATAAATTATAAATCACAGTGTAAATGTAAGAGTTTCTTAGAAGTTACTTTTAAAGAAAAGTAAAAAAAGTTCATGATTAAATATTCTTCGTATAAATTGGGCCTGAGTTTAAGGTGTTCGTAGTTTTAAGCACAGACATAACCAGATATGGCAAATTTGACAGTTGGAAAGGGGCAATATCATATGGTGTATTAAAAATACACATGGCATTCTCAAAAAAAAAAAAAAAATAAGCACTGTGGTTGGTATGTTGAAATGTTAAGTTTTTCTTCAAAATATATTTAATATATTCCATAAAAAGTATACAATAACAAAGAACATACAATCAATACACATATGTATATAAACATACTTACATACTTATAAACACACACAAGACGCCACTATATACACAGATGTCTTTCAAGCTGCGTATTCAGCTAATTGGGCTACCGGTGTCAAATAATGCGCTTATTATTACGGAAGGCAACACTTACCATTTAATATGCATCTACTATGTCTGCGTCACTCCTCACGTCACGTCACAGCGGCCACACCGCTCTTCAGAGCAGTTGATGCAGGAATTTGGCGGCCGTTTTGGCTTCGGGCATTTACTTTGAAAGTGCCCGACCTGCTGCGTATATTCAACATGAATATTCACTATATACTCTGTATAATGAATATGCACAGCTTAAAAAACAAATACACACATGTACATGAACATTCAGATTAGAAATTCTTTGCTGTTCATTTTCGAATGCTACGGCAAAATAAAATTTTATATTCATATTAATTTTTGAATACTATACAAAAACTTTATTTTATGTACAAAAACGAATACAGCAAACTATTTCTTGTCCATTCAAACACGAATAGAACGAAACACAATAAAAACTAAAAAATCCATTTCATGAATACGAGTGATAAATGAGTGAATATTTATTGCTAAGTGCTGAAGAATTAGCTCAGGCTAAATCTTCGAACAATATTGACTTGATCAAGAAATTGATTAAAAAGAAAAAAAGAAGCGACACCTTCTGTTAAGAACTGTAAAAGATATGAGAAGAAAAGTGGTGAAAAATAAAAATTTTTGCGGATGCATTGAGTTGATGGATGACGATACTTTTTATTGGCTCTTCCGTATGAAAAGAATCACCTTCAAGATAAGTACAAACGTATATTAAATACATACATTCATATATAACGGTATAAAAACAAACCCCGCAAAAGTGGAAGCCATCACAAACTTCCCTGTACCAAAAAACGTTGAAGGACTTGAGATCCTCTCTTGGACTTGCAGGTTATTATAGACGTTTTGTCAAGGGTTACGCTAAACCAGTGAAACCCCTGACAACCCTTTTAAGGGGGGAAGGGGGACAAGCCACCAAAAACATTAAAAAACGGCAATAAAACTTAATAGCGATGCAATGGAAGCATTTGGAAAAAAGCATTACTCACGGAGGAAGTGATGCTTCACTACCCAGATTTTACCAAGGAAATTCAGTTGAAAACAGACACATCGGAGTACGCCATAGGAGCTGTACTGTGCAAAAAAGACCAACCAATAATATTCATATTTAGGACTCTTAGTAAAGCGGAAGAGCACTATGCCACCAACGAGAAGGAGATGCTGGCAATCATCTGGGCACTCAATTAAGGAATTATCTCTATGGATCAGCCAAGGTTAAAATATTCACGGATCATCAACCTCTAACGTACGCGCTAAGCAGCAAGAATAATAACAACAAAATGAAGCGGTGGAAAGCCATTTTGGAAGAGCATAACTACGAACTACACTACAAACCTGGACGGACAATCCTTGTTGCTGACGCTCCATCCCGACCTCCTCAAATAAACTCAATGACCATTACAGCCCATAGCGACAAAACCTCATCACGTCCCCTTATGCCAATAGCTAACGAACCAATTAACGTATTAAAGAACCAAATTTTCCTGAGATTGGGCCAAAATCCCTCATATAAATTCCAAATAATATTTCCTACCTACCACCGGCACATAATCTATGAAACGGATTACACAGAACAAATTATAATAACCATTTTTAAAAAGTACCTTAATCCTTCAGTTATAAATGGGTTGAACACCACTGAACCTATCCTTGGAAAGATACAAGAAATATAACCTGAAAATTTCTCTAATTACCGCACCAGATTCACTCGGAAAATTGTTACGGACGCAATAGATGAAGGAGATCAGGAAAAAGAAATACTGAACGAACATCATCGCGCACATCGCAATGCTACTGAAAACAAAAACCAATTAATTGAAATAGTTTATTCTCCAAAAATGACCGCTAAATCCGAAAATAGTCAGACAGTGCAAAATTTGTACGAAACAAAAATATGAACGGCATCCGCAGAAACCATTACTAAGTGAAACGCTGATTCCCGAATATTTGCAACTCTACATCCGCACAAATTAAGCACTGATTGCAATAGCGAAAGCAGTTATCAGGTTCTGCAAGGAACTGGATTACTTACCTTACCAGCTGGATGCACAATGAAAAACGAGGTAATAACCATATATGGACATCAAACCATCACCTCGACTCTGAATCGATCATACACCAGCACCGGCATTTCATTGCCACATCTACAACAGAAATTCATCAATCTAACCCAAACAGCGGCAAGCCAAGAGGAGAACATCGAAAATATGACCCAACTGCAAGGGGAGGTCAGGCCACAGATGCGCAATATACCTACCCCAACCATCAATCATATTATGCACAGTCTGGTAGTTAGCTATGGAGAAATAGCCCTTATATAGGCCGTAATCGTCATCATTTTACTAAAACAAATACGCAAAAGAAAAACCAACACACCACCTGCAATCCAAACTCCACAGCCACAATCAAGATCGAATTGGGATATTGCTGTAGCCGCATTTCGTTCGTTTGTATAGACCACTGTATTATGTGCACCCCTGGGGGCCGCAGTATATATTTATGTATAAATACTTTCAAGTTTTGAATAAAAATCATCAGAACTGATCAATCAACGAACCTATGTGCTAATTATTATTCTTGTGTACCACTTGAATAATTTTTAAAATACAATATCTCTACTCTATAATAAGTTGGTGAGCCACTAACTTATTAACTCAACACTTTCGTTAGACCAGGCAAACGAGCCTGTGTATTAACAGTTTCCATTTTATTTGATTTTCCTAATTTGTGTCTGATTGAATTTATTCAAAAGTATGTGATTATTTGTTTTTGCTATTGACTACTTTAAAAGCAAGTGCAGTAGGTAGTAACCATATACTTAGCATTTTCATATCTCCAAAGAATTAAAATAACACAACGAAAATGGCTGGTAATAGTTTCAAAATTTTTTTTCTTTTAAAAGGTATATACATACATACACGTTTAACAAACAAATAGTTTAAAAATATATGTATACTTATTACTTTGTTTAAGTTTATCTTTTTTTTAAATAATTTTTTCACAAATTGTATGCCTTTTATTTTCTTACTTTTCTTTGTTTACCTTTTGAATCATATGTTTTTCTGTTTTACTAAATTTTACTGCAAGAAATTTCTGTAGTAAAAATTAGTAAATTATCAGCCATGAACTGTCACTTTACGCTCTCAATTTGTGTTCTCATTTACTGTAACTTGAGTAAACGAACGCAATTTAGTAAAATGCAGTAAAGTTCAGTAAAAGTTTGTAAATACTTTTAGGTACTCGAATACACTTATTAAAGGAACAATTTCTGATGAAGTCGACAAACCATATCGACGAAACGTTGAAATAAAGATTAAATAATTCGTTTTATTTTCATCGCCGAATATATAAACTTTGACCGAAAATAACCCAAAGATATATAAAAATCTCCAACTAAATAAAATTATACTTATATACATTATTTACTCAAAATTTCACAGTGATATATATGCTAATTTTGTTACACGTATATTTTTAGGGATATTTTGATGAAATAATACCGTCACAACTCATACAAGATGCAACTGAAGAAACAGAAGGATGTAAACTGTCATGTCTGACGGAAATTGTGGATTTACAAATAAACGAGCGAAATCCAATTGGAGAAAATGAAGTATCATCTATTATCAGTTTTATGAACAAAATTGTAAAACCATATTTGAAAAAAAGAAACCACCTTAATGCTGATATTTGGATAAAGGTATGAAAAGATTTTGGGATATTTCGCATTTACATATGTATGTATGTATGCAAATTTTAGTCACTTGAACAATCCAAAAAGAAATGGCCGATTGTATGAGCTCTTTGCCACGATAAAATTTATTCGCAGTTAGTGTTATGCATTTCGCGCGCGTAGTTTACATTACCGATTATTTCGATGACAGTCGTAGTAGTCGGTCCATTCTAATACATGCTAAACACATCTTCATTTATCGATTATGCCAAATCTTAATTAAATTAATAAAGCATAAAGATTCATGTTTATCTGTGTATTGCCTTTATTTTATCAAGTGATACTTAAAATTATTTACGTTCATTTATAATAAAACAAATGCATACAAACATGCTGAGAGAAATTTAACAAGTATTGGGAAAAAATGCAAACAACAACAAAAAAAATATATGCAGACCAATTTTTTCTATTAATAATACAATAATAATACTAGGTTCAATACTAAACGTATATTACAGTAGGTAAAAGTTTATAAATATTGTTGTCAAAAAACAGTGCAATAAGCCAATAATTTTATTTCAAAAATGCCTATTTAGTAAAATAAAAAGGATTTTAAATTGAAAAAGTTAAGAAAACCATTACAGGTTGTCTTTTAAGTGTTTGTTTCTAAAATTAAAAAAATGCATTCACTTCGAAACAACGATAAAAATAATAATAAAATATAATGAATATATCCAAAAATTTCTAAAAATGATATGTAAGAAATGGGTAAACTCGGATTTTAGCTTCAGTTAAACAATTCCTTTCAATATATAACAGAGAAAATTTTAAATTTATTAACAAACATTTTAACATTTAAACGTCGTCATTCAGATTTGAAAATTTGTAGCGAACAAACAGATACAAAGTCACAACAAAATAATGTTAAAGTGTAATTGGCTTGCGACGGATAAATAATGTATATGTATCTATATTATAATGGCCTCATTTTGTAAAGTAGAACGTATGAAATTTGTATGTAAAATACCAAAAAAATTAATTAATGTTTGTACTTTCGATATAATTTTTTTATTTTAGTTTTTTCCATAAAAACTTCCAACCCATTAATATTATAAAATGAGACACTTAATTTAATGATTTAAATATAGCCAATAATACATAACAAATGCGAGCCCATAACTCCAGATCCAACGTATTTTCAGGTATGAGAAATTCTTAGGTTGATATCGAAAACATTTAATAAATAACACAAGGGAACAAGGTGTGTGTTGATTAAGAACTGAATGTTGTTTTTAAGGTCATTTGGGACGCTGAATACAAATCTGCACTTCGCTTTTTCTATCAGCTCGACTTTTCGTGATATACCGTTATGTCCAAAATTAAGGCAGTTCCACTACATATATTGGAATAACTTGAAAACGTTTCACCGTATTTGGTAAAAAAAAATCCAAAACTCGTCAACAATATCATCTTTAAGCACGTCTCAAATTATCTTTAAATTTTGCCAGTAGTTTCCGAGGTATAAAAGAAAACAATTTAAAAGAAAAGTAAAGGTTTTTGTTTTTTAAAAAATCATAAAAAAATGTAATTACAACTCATCGAAAAATTTTCTTTTGTACGATTTTCTTAAATTATCTAGTTTATATGGTTTATGAATGGTTTTGAATGCTCCAGCAATAGTCCGCTTTCATATCGGTATCCCAGTGACCCTGGTACCGCTCCTCTGTATTACGAATATCTTTATGGAAACGTTCCCCTTGTTCTTCACTGAAGTCTCCTAGATTTTCAGGGAAACAATCTAAATGACTGTGTAGGTAGTGTACCTTAATGCTCATATTACAACCAAGCTGCTGGAAATGTGACAACATGTTATCCACGTGGTCCTAGTAGTGCTCATCCTTTTTGTTTCCCAGGAAATTGTGCACTATCCAAACAAATTCATTCCAAGCATTTCTTTCAATATCGGTCATGGAATTACTAAAGTTATCATCATTGACTAACCTTTTGATTTGAGGGAAATCAAAAATGACACCTTTCCGTTTAGTTTTGGAACTTTCTACTGATATATCTAAGGCAATCACCATCCTTGTTGAGAGCTTTGACAAATTGTTTCATAATCCCGAGCTTGATATGGGGAGGTGGCAGTATTATGCGATCCCTAGGCACAAGTGGTTGATTAACTTATTGTTGTTTCCTGGAACCATAGCTTCCCTCGTACGCCAGTCTCTTATACTCCAGTTCAGATCTGGCTCTGCTATCCCATAATCAAATAAAACACGGATGTTTTGTGTACCCTGCTTGTTCACCATTTTCAGATCCACACAAATTAGCCACCGGTGTTCGTTGTATTTTATTTTATCTATAACCGAGGCAATAGTAGAATATTCTTCTTTAACTTTAGTTGAATGTGCAAACGGCAACGAACACAATTTATTACCGTTATGCAGAAGTACACATTTTAGGCTGCGCTTAGAAGAATCTATAAATAATCGCCAGTCATTTGCATCTTACTTCTCTAATCCCATCGCTGTTATTAAACCAGGAACATCTGAACAATAAACAAATTCATCGTCTTCGCAAAAAAATGGAAGTAAGTTTTGCTCTCTGTTACGGTAGTATGAAATTCTTGTTTCTTTGGTTAACAGATTTTTTTTTTGCTTTAATCGAGAAGCTAGAATTTCATATGCTTTTTTAGAGAGTCTAAGGTCTCTCACTAAATCACTAAGCTCCTCCTGATTAAATTGCTCGCGTTCAGAAGAAATATCTAAATTGAAGTCATCTGATCCACTTTCAGTACTTGGTGAAGGAGGAATTTGTTGTAAGTTGTGATAATTTTGTGTAGAAGTAGAATGTTGTGGTTCAGTTGGGATTGATATTACACGTGTTTCTTGACATAGATGTTGCACAATTTTGACGTATATATCAAAGTAATATAGTTTTCAATAAAAGGGAACAAAATTTAACTTTTTTAATTAAATGTTCATGGTTAAAATGATTTATAATTTTTTGGACTTGTGCTTTTATTATTGTGTCTTTATTCATTTTTAAACACTTGTTGAATAAGAAAAAGTGAGTGAATGAGCCCTTATAAATACTTCGTATCTTTTTACTGAAGTACCTAGAAAAAATTCTATCTACAATTTTACTTACAGGTACTTATGAACGGACGCATCTGTTAAGGGGGCATATGTACCTGATTCAGCCTTCTAAAACCAAGGATCATACAATTTCATTTCATATTTTTCACAACTTTCCAAATAATGAGCACTCATAAATGTGGTTGGAATTTCTGTAAAAAATCATCCGTTACAGGTAGCCAATGAAAACCACACATCAATAAAAAAGGTGCGCTTTAATTTTTTTCTTTTAATTGATTGCGGACTGACTAGCTATCATAGAGGAACAAGAACAGAAAGTCAGCATCCACGTACATTTATAGGTGTTTATTACTTTGCTACTGCAATTATTAAAATGAAATAACATTTTTTTGGAATTATATAAGAATTAGTTGTTGAATGTGCGTGTTTCGGCAAGCTTCCCGATATTCTGTTTTTTAATATTATTAACATTAAAAAACAAAAAAAGAAGAAATAACATTTTGTTTATTACTTAATTTTTTTAAAGTCATGAACGTTTTTTCCTTCACTTCGAAATAAAGTACCTTCACTTAATTGTGAATAAAAGCGAAACGCGTTCATCGATTTTTATGTCTCATTTTGTTCATAGGTTAAGTGACTTTACGTGGAAGTAATAAGACTTTACACTTTTTCCAGTTTTGGATTTTTCATGATTTTTAAAAATACAAAATTTTAATTTTTTTATATACATTCAAAAAAGCCGAAAAATATGTTATTACAGAACTTTCCATAACTCATTAAATTTTCACTCGAATTTCATGCACATACATGGTTTAGAAAGCTACTTTAATATGATTTTTTTCACAAAGCTAAAAAAAATGACAATTGGCTCTCACCCGATCAACTTTGAGCGTGAAGAAAACAAAAAATTAAAATTTTTTTTAAATTTTATTTACTTAAACAATCATTAGTCAGTAATTTTTTGTAATTTTCAAAAATTTAATTGTTTTTCAAAGTTAACAATTACATATTAAAAAAAAACAATTTTGAAAAGCGCTTAATGAAGAGTACAGTTGTTTTTTTGAAATTTGAATTTTTGGAATAAAGTCAAAAATACTATTAGTAGCTGTAACTTAAAAACCGAGAAAAATGGAGATTAGATTTGACATCAGCGACCTCAAATTAGTAAAAAATTGCAATAAAGTTCCAGTCAACACAAAAAACTTTAATTTTGTTCCCTTGTGTAATAGAACTGCTTGTAATAATAGTAAAATTTCCTATGGCTGACGCAATTGGCCATATTATATTCTATTATATAAATAGGCAAAGACAAATTTTTATATCTCTTTTCTCCTTCGTTTGCCAATCGATTTTCTTCATTCTTGTACCAAATGGTAAACATTGTTGACCTCTAGTGACTTGACTATATATTATTTAAATCAGTTCAGTATTAAAGAAATAACAGGTTCCTAGTGTTAACACCACTATATATGCTTAAATACACATGTATATTCAATTATGTAAGCATTGGTACAGGTAAAAACGTAAGAAAAGCAATGAGAGTGTTTAAGAGTACATACATACATATGTATATGTGCAATAGGATTTTTTCTTTTCATATGAGTGAAATCTAATAGGAAAAAGAGATCAGAATTGAAACAGAGGGGAATTAAATATGGATGTACAAATGATAGAATAATACAGGTACTCGTAGGTGCGAAGCGTTAACGAACTTTTTTTGGATTCTCAACCGCCAAAAATTGTTTATGTTCTACCAACACACAACCACACTACTAAAAAAGCATACTTGAACATTTGTTTACAAATGCAAATAAGAAAAGGAAAAGAAACAAATTTTTATAGAGCAGAAAATGCAGCCAAACACACATGTGAATATATGTATAATGTTTTACCATTTTTCTTTTGTGCTTTTTTGACAGCTCTGAACCTAAACAACAATAAAAAGCATTGTTGTTTTGGTTTGTTGTAGCTTTGCTACTACCTGTATTATTCTACCATGGATGTACATATTTATTAAGCGCCTATTACACATCGAGCGTGTTGGCCGCTCTTGTTGCCGAGCATGTTAACGAACATCAGAATATATAAATTCTTATAGAAAACGCTTCCAAATGACTCAAAGGAAAATAAATTCCTTTTAAAATTTCCGCTCGCCAGTTGTCATCTTTTTTGTTTAAAACATTTTCACAAAATACACTTTTGTACGTATGTATATTGAAAAAAAAACTTCTATTATTCGGTTGCCATCTCTTCTGTTTAATATTTTTATGAAATGCCGATTTGTATGTACATATGTATATTCGACGAGACAGCTATAATTTATGTTTTTTGGCTCGATGGCGAAACAAAATATCAAAAACTTCTGAAAAGATGCAAGCTCGACAACATCTATTCTTGCCTTATTACACGGTGTGAATAATTTGTTTGATATAATTTCCACAATTGATAATAGATTCTCATGTCTTCAAAATTTAGATAGTAGTTATGAATTAGATGTCCTGACCCAATTAAAATTCTCAAATTTCAGCAATTAAAATTTTGATGTTAATTGCCTAAATTTTGATTTTAATTACTGAAATTTGAAAAAAAAATTTCGGCGTTCTTTGATATGTTGGTGTGTGTTTGTGTGATTTTTTTTCCCACGTTATATTAAGGGGTTCATAGCTTTGTTGTTTTATTTTTAGTATTTTGTGAGTATGCGGGCGTGAGAATTTCTGTCTGTCTGTGGGAATATTTGTGTGTCTGTCTGATTGCGGGAACATCTGTGTGTATGTCTGTGGGAATTTAATTAAGTCTGTTCGTGATTTGTTCGTAGTTTGATTTCTTTTTTTGTATGTGAGCTCTGTTGTTTGTGTGTAATTTTCTCAGGCTGGTATTTATGTATATGTAGAAATAAATTGTTTTTCATGTCGACATTTGGCGGAGGAGAGTATCTATCAGGAGACCGGTACGTAGTATAAAATATTCTGATATATCTGAATGGCCCTAATTTTGTGTGCGTTTTTCGTTTATAATACTGGACGATGAGATTTTCTTATTTTGTCCAGCTTATATTTGTTCTGTGTTAAATTCTGTTTGTTTACATTTAAAATGTTTTCTTTTATTTATTTAAGCATGCCCGTCTTTTTGACTGAGCGTCTTTTCTAACGTCGGTCGGTCACTTGGTGGACTGTTTGTATAGTTTCAGTATGTGGATATGTAAGTTCTAATAAATATTTGAGTACGCAATCGCATGGGTGTAAAATTTGATATGTGTACATATATATATCTGCAAATTTATTTGATGTATGCATATACATACAAATAAGTGTTTGCTCTTTGTTTGTATTAATTTTTTGACCAGTGGGAATTTTTTTTATTTTGTGGCAAATATTTGCTTGAGCGTTTAAATGCCCCGTTGTGTGTAGCTGTGAAATATTTAGTTTATATGTATGTGAAATAAAAAACATTTGTTTTAATTTTTATATGCATTTATTTTTATTAAACAAATCTATGTCATTAAAAATTTTTTAGAAGAGGTTAGAAGCAGTCTCAACGGCTTCAGCTGCTTCATCCAAAATTGCATCGTCCGAATTTTCATACAATGCTAGAAACATTGGTACATCGATGGATGGAAGTATTTGCACGTCAAGTATTTCAATGGTTGCTGGTGTTGTATGTAATTGGTGACACTATTACTTCTTGAGTATTTACTTTGAGAAACAGCTTCTCATCACCTTCCAAAAAATGTCCATAAGTAGTCAGTTCTATTGCCTTGCTTGAAGGTGATACTTCTTCTTCTTCAGCTGATGGTTGAGAATTTATCTCTAAGAAATGCTCCTCATCACCTTCTAAAAGTTCTTCCATCTGTTTTATCAAGAAGGCCTTAGCATATTCTTTCCGATAGTGGCGTGAGTTATGGAAACCCCCACAACAGTAACAAACATAACATCACAACCACCAAAACCACCAAGCCAACAACAATGGCAACTACAACAATAATACATACATTTTACTTAAGTTGATACACTTTACTACTTCCTGCACAAGCCACTACACACATCCACACAAACAAATATTTGGCTATTTAGTCTGCTTTACTTTGAATCATAAAAAAATCAATTAGTAATCAATTTATCGTAACATTATGAAATTTAAGAAGAATTCTGTTTTACTTTGTATTATAAAAAAAACAAGCCACTACACACATTCACACAAACCAATATTTGATTTTGCTTTGTAATCAATTTATTGAAGACATTAAATTTAAGAAGAATTCTGTTTACTTTAAAAAATTACTCGATTCATCAGTTTTACATACTTCTACTTTAATTTTAAATAATTTTTGACAAAGAAAGATTCTTTGTAAAAGTTGTTGCCAAACGAATAATTTGTGTTTTTATTTCTTTATGCCGTGAGGGTGTAATACGTAAATCGCGTCAGTCTCCTGTACAACGGTGTTTTCTTCGCGAAACTCATTTTTTAAATGAATATGATAATATTAGAATTTAAGAATTCGATTTTTTGAAAAGGTCTTTTGCTACAAAATTTTTGCATCGTAGTCATTTCATTTACCACAAGGTCGTACACGACATAGTAATATCTTTGACTTCAAAATTTTTGCAACGTAAGGATTTTTTTAGACACAAAAATATTTTTTTTGCATGCTCTCAATATTCTCTCCCTTATTCTTTTATTTGATACATATTTAAAGTAGTGTTTGTTTACAATAAATTTTGCAACGTAAGAATTTTTTAAAAAATAATTTTTTATATTAAGCACGCTTCTGCATGCTCTCAATATTCTTTCAGTTTGTTTATTTGATACACATTTATGATACACACATGATTTAGCATGTTTCTACTTCAACTCAATATTTGTTTACAATAAAATTTATGCAACATGCAAAAATGTTTGTTTACATAAAATTTTGCATCATAGGGATTTCTTTGGCTACATTTTTTTGTAGCTTAGAGGTTTTGATCCGCAAAATTTTTTTTGTGACTTAAAGGTTTCTATTGGGGCAACTTTTCTAAGCTTGAGTCAGTACAGTATTGTATCTACAAGTATCTACAAGTTTAATTTCAAATCCTTAATACTTCCAATTTTGTTAGTTTAAAACTTTATTAATTTAAAAATTTTCAAAATTAATTTATTAATTGAAGTGGCTATTTTGTTTTTAATTAAATTATTAACGCATCAAACAGAAAATGAGTATATCCGTGTATCAGTGTAATTTGTGCAATAAGGTATACAAATACCAAAAATCATTCCTTAATCACATCCAAAACCACTCTGAAGAGGGTCAAGTGATCATGAATCAGGACTCAAATAGAGAACAACCTCAGACATCTCATCACGCTTCTGTACAGTACCAACAATATCCATTACCAATGAACCATCAGCAATACGCTACGCCTAGCTGCTATCCCACGCCAATAGCATGGTATAATCCGCTTTTGTGGGGTTCTGGAGTGCCAATGCAATGTCAGCAATATGAGTATCCAAGCTACTTTTATTATCCCACAACATGGAATAATCAATTGCAGCAGTATTCTGATTCGATGCAAAGGCAGCCTTTTACTTACCACCAACAACAACCTTAACAACAAAGAGCAGATGACTTTGGAGGTACTTTAATGAATGATGATATGGATATTAGTTTACCTGAGAGCAATGACGCAGAAGTAGAAGAAAAAGGAGAAGACGAAGCTCAAGAAAATCTGCCAACTTCCACGAATGTTCCACATGCTAGGACAGAAAAAGCCGAAGAAAATGTGAGATTTGAAATATCAAAAGCATTCAAAAACAATATCGTCACATACGGAATTCCCAATAAAAAAGATCAACTTCTTTTAGAAGAGTTTATTGAGGAAAATAATAGTATTTTTATTGACAGGCTTCAGAACAATTTGTTCAAACATACAATAATCAAATTTAAGATAAGTATTGTGGCAGAATACATTAAAATTATTGGAGAAGAATTGGAGTTGAGTATGATAACTTATAGAGCTAAAATCAATTTGCTGATCAAAGGAGACGACATACATGAACTATTCGCTAAGCAAATTGATGAAATTTCAAATAGAATGTCCGAATTTCAAGAGAGGGATTCTGGTTGGACTTTAACACGTATAGTTCGGGCAGAAATAAGTATCAACAAATCTTCTCTTGTTAAAGGGTCAAATTGGATATATGCACCTGAAAAGCTAATAGCAAAAAAGCTTGTATCAATATAGAAAACGATGATGAATACTGCTTTAAGTGGGCTTTGATTGCTGCAATGGATACTAGGAAATACAAACATCCAGAACGTTGTAGTTCATATGATATTGCTGACATAAATGACGAATTCATTAGTTTTCAAAATAATGTTGTATTAGATTTCACCTTGTTAACGTTCCCATTAAAACTAAAACATATTAACATTTTTGAAGAAAACAACTCTAATATAAGTATAAACGTGTTCGGGTATGATGAGGAAACTGACGAGATTATTGAACCATTCTATTTAACTAAAAAAGAAAAAAACAATCATGTCAACTTGCTACTTTTGGAGAATGGTGAAGATCATCACTATATTTTAATAAAGAACATATCGAGGTAAATTAAAAAATTAAATGAAAGTTTAATTAAAGGTTACATATATACGTAATATAATTTTTAATAAAATACATTTTATTCACAGACTTTTGAATAATCAGACTACCAAAAGTTGTAATAAGCTTATTTTCTACAACAGCTGCCTGCAATACACTCATAGTGAGAACACTATGAGTAAACATAAAACAGAGTGTGGACAAATAGTAACCACTATGCCAACGGCTCCAAATGATGTTCTTCAGTTTAAGGGTCATCAAAAGAACGTGGATGTCCCCTTCGTTGTTTATGCAGACTTTGAATGCATTTTAGAGGATATTAATTGTAGTGTAAGTAGAAAAACCAAATTTGTTAAGAAGCACATTCGTTGTGCTTTTAGCTATTATATTAAATGTATCAACAACAAGAAATTAGATAAGTTAAGAGTGTACACAGGGAAAGATGCCTCAGAAAAATTTGTTTCCTTTTTAACTCAAGACTGTCAGGATATATATACTGATCATTTAGTAAATAAGAGACAAATGGATACATTATCCGCTTCCGAAATTTATAGTTTTTATAATGCATTGAATTGCAATATATGTCAAAAATTTGTAGGTAATGATCGTGTTAGAGATCACTGTCACATTATTGGAAAGTTTAGAGGTGCAGCCCACAAAAATTGTAATCTAAATTACCAAATTCCTAAGTTTATACCAGTTTACTTTCACAATTACTCAAATTATGACTCACATCTTTTTATTAAAGAATTGGGGAAGATTTCTGTGAAACTAGAAGTACTTCCTCTTAATAAGGAGCTTTATATATCTCTGTCCCAATTTACAGAAATGAGCGATGACCATAATCTTGAAATAAGATTTCTTGATACAATGAGCTTTATGGCTGACAGTTTGGAATCATTAGCCTGCAACTTATCAGATAATGATTTCAGTACCATTAGATCCTTGTTTTAGACAGAAAAAGAATTTCAACTCATTAAGAAAAAAGGTATTTTCCCGTATGAGTATCTAAATTCATTTCAAAAATTTAATGAGTGTCAGCTTCCTTCACGCAGAGATTTCTTTAATAAACTGAACAATAAAGGATGTTCTTTAGAGGAATACTCACACGCTGAAGAGGTATGGAAGACTTTTAGGTGCAAAACAATGAAAGATTACATGGAACTTTACTTAAAAACAGATGTGCTTTTACTAACAGATATTTTTGAGAACTTCAGAAAAGTTTGTAAAGGTATATATGAGTTGGATCCATGTCAATATTACACAGCTCCAGGACTTGCCTGGGATGCAATGTTGAAATATACAAAAATTGAATTGGAATTATTAACGGACATAGTAGATATGTATAATTTTATGAAAAAAGGTATACGTGGG
The DNA here is from genome assembly GCA_956483585.1 of Gymnocheta viridis. Lineage (NCBI taxonomy): Eukaryota > Metazoa > Arthropoda > Insecta > Diptera > Tachinidae > Gymnocheta > Gymnocheta viridis. Next base: position 35,211,984 of record OY101443.1, read on the forward strand.
GGGATTGTACAGTGTAATAAAATATATTCAAAAGCAAATAACAAATATTTAGATGATTTCGATAAAGGGAAGCCCTCAGAATTTCTGGTCTATTTGGGCGATGTCTGAATATCTCCCTTATGGAAGGTTTAGATGGTTATCGAATGAGTAGCTGGATCTGGATCCGGAAAGCATAGCTGATAATGGAACAGATGGTTATGTATGTGAGGTCACTTTGGATTATCCTTCAAATTTGCATGACTTACACAATGATCTTCCTTTTTGCGCTGAGAATAAAAAAACTTTGCAAACGAAGTATAAAAAATTGATAACTGATTTCTCTACAAAGCAGTCATATGTTATACATTATAGAGTTCTCAAGCAATGCTTGGAATATGGTTTAGTTTTAAAGAAAACACATCGTATTCTCGCATTTAAACAATCTCAATGGTTAAAAGGTTATATCGTCTTAAATACCAAACATAGAGCCACTGCTAAAAATGCTTTTGAGAAAAATTTCTTCAAATTGCTCAATAATGATGTGTATGGCAAAACTATGGAGAATGTGGACAAGAGGAGATACGTAAGAATTGTAACGAATAGGAGCAGAACAAATCGGAATCATTTGGAAGCTCAAGATTGGATATCAAAGTCCAATTTTCATAGTTTATCCATATTCTCTGGTAGCTATCGAAATGAATAGAGTCAAGACTTGTTATAATAAACCTATTTACTTAGGATTTTGTGTACTGAAGCTTTCCAAGTGGAAAACGTATAATTTCCATTATGGGTATATGCAACCTAAATTCAAGGAAAGGTTATCTTTAAATTATATGGATAATGACTCTTTTATTTACACTGTACAAACTGATTACTTTAACGTTGGCATAAAAACTGACATCGAACAACAATTTGATACATCTGATTATTCTGTAGATAAGGTTTTGGGTATGATGAAGGATGAAATTTGCGGAAAAATAATGAAACAGTTTGTTGGGCTGCGATCTAAGATGTATTCCTTTAGTGTGCAAGACCAAAATGATGTAAAAAAATCGAAAGGGGTAAAAAATCGGTTTTAGATAAGTATAGCTTAGTTTCTTATAGAAACTGCTTATTTGATAAGTCTATTATATATGATACCATGCTAACATTTAAATCCAAATTGCATGAAATATATACTAATCAATTAAATAAAGTAGTATTAAGTTGTGCAGATGATAAAAGAAAAATAAGGACTAATAATATAAACACTTATGGAAGGTATCATTTTCGAATAAAGGAAACCAATGCTCAGTATGAACTTGATATGCTGTTAGCAGAGATTGCTAAACTTCAAGAAGGTTGAAATTATAATAATAATAATAAAATCCTAATTATTAAGAAAAATTCTTTTATTGCTAAAATAAAAACGAAATAAATGAATGTATAAATAAATTTATAATGAAAATGGATTTGTTGTTTTATTTATATTTTTTCTAATTTATTATCTTCTATTATTATTTATTTAATACGTTGCTGAGTCTTGCACTCTCTTATATTTTTTTAGAATTCTTCAATTTTTACAATATTTTATACAGCTACAGAAATTTTAAGAATTTGATCACATTAAGTTATTGATGTTGTCTAGGATACCACATTCCTAATCAATTCTTCAAATAACAAGACAAATTAGGTATTTTATTTAATAAATTTATTTTGCTTTATTAGTTTTAATGGTGAAAACATTTCATAGTATGTGGTAATTATATTGTTTATTACTGCTTTTCGTAAATAGAATATAGAGCAGCGGCAGGTATCTGCCCCTTCTTGGCAATTGTACCACGGGCAACACTTAAAATGCCCCTCATCTTTGTCCTCATCATCTGTGATTCCAAACTCCTCATTTTCGTTGAGCATATTGAGGAAAAATTTAATCATTTCCCAGTGTTCGTAAAGTTGGAAGCACTCGAAATCTACCAAAAACTTATTAATTTTGTTTATGATTTGAGTCATTTTCTTAATTGTTGGTGAATAACGATGATGATTGTTTGAATATCACTTTGCTACTACTAATTTGCTTTGCTAAATTTTGGAAGCGAGCTCTTCTGGTCTTTAAAAATATTTCTATTAATAAATCTATCATTACTTCCTTTAAGAGCACCCCCTCTCTCTCTTTCTCTATCACTATCTTTTTCTCTATCACTATTCCCCTCCTTCACTATTTCACAACAAATATTTTCTGTTAGGCTTCTTGGAACCATCAAATATACTTTCAAGATCAATTTCAAATAAAGATTCAAAGTGAGAAGACTATAAAAATGGACTCCGCAAAAAATTTGGTGAACGTGATCAGCGTTAGTAAAATATCCTATAATTAACGCAAAACGAGTGACAACAAAATATGGGACAACAATTCAAATAGAATTAGAAAAACATATAATGCTCTTACCTAACCGATACGGTTCGCTCGCAGATGATGAAATTAAGGAGCTCTCGAGTGGAAAATTTCGTTTACACAGAGTTATCATCCCTAATGAAGCTAAAACTAATTACATTATGATATTTGATGATGTTGCATGTGAGAAGCAGAATAATGTAAGAGCTTATTTTTGCATGGGACAACATAAGGATGTCGATTCATTCTACTTGTGTCAAACTTATACCAGAATTCCTAATGTTTAAACAAGATGAGACAAATATGAAGCACGTTTATAGGGATCATGTTGACACCGATATGAGTTATGAAAAGTTTCGTGAAATTTGTCGAGTGTGTTGGAAGGAAAAATATGAATTTCTGATGATAAGAAAAGATAATGAATTAAACAATGGTCGCTATAGAAAATTATTCGACTATTTCATAACAATATAAATTACTCTACATAAAAAAATCTTTAGTATGCAATCTGACTTCAAAATTCATACATCTATTTTTTAAGACGAGATAGCTGATAACCTGATGAGATACCTGATAATCTGATCAGATATTTAAAATCTAATCTGATCTGATACCTGATCTGATACCTAATAATCTGATCTGATACCTGATAATCTGATCTGATACCTTGTAATCTGATCTGATACCTAATAATCTGATCTGATACCTGATCTGATATTTGCTGTTGCTAAACATGGATGAGAAAGTTTTAAAAGAATTGGTTGCAACGAGAAACGTCTTGAAAAAAAAGCTTCGTAGTATAAAAACTGGTGAAATAGATACACGTGATAAACTAAGAGATACATTCAAACCTATAACAGACCCCTTAAATGAATTTATAAATAATTCTAACAATATCAATAGAATTATCAAAAAAGAAAAGAATGAGATGAAAACAGAAATTGAAGAAACTAACAGTCCTCATATTAATAAATCACCAATTAAATTGGAGACAAGCACACCAAAGAAGCTTGTAGAAGGAGCAATATTTGATAATAGCAAATCATTCAATGATTCTAATGAAAGTAATAGTGACAATGAGGATGATGATAATTTTTACTCACAGAATTCAAATACTGAAGAGAGTTACACTGACTTATCAGTCTTGGAGGGCAGAAATGAATTAGATACTAACTATGGGCCACATAAAGATTTCAATAATGAATGGAAATTTGGTGATAGTAACCTCAAATTAAATGAGGGTAAAATACAGGTTGGTGGTCAAATATGGGCTCTAACGCCAGGACTGTTTTGTCTAATGTTTCATAAAACGCCAAAAAACTATGATAAATATGAACTAGAACTCTACAAAAAAACCTTAATTAGTACAAATGCGTACAGAAGTGAATATAAACCTGATAGTCAAATAAACGGAACGAAAGCATATAAATATAAACATATTATTATAAAGATGTTTAAAGAGAAAAATCAACAGTCTGTATCAAAAGCAATAGCAAATAAGACATCATCTAATTATAAAGGTGGTGGATTGATGCAATTTAACCCCCATAAACCAAACTATATATAATGGGACGATCCAAATAAGTTGGTAGATCGACTTCGTCTACTGATAGCATTACAAGCTGCTGGTCATACTAAACAATACAAGCGATATAATTTCACTGAAAAATGCCCCTAGACTGTTGGGGTTCTTTATGGATACGAACAACAACATCGATGTCCAAAATAAAAGAATCAAAAATGTGGCAAAGGCTGTGGAGGAAAACGATGTTATCAGTAAATTGTTTCTGCAAAATCAAATCGAAGAAATAGAATGCAAACTATTAAAAAACTTTAAGGAAGATAAAAATAAAATGTACGATACTTTTAGAATTCAACTCGAAATGCTACAACATGCAACAACATTACAGTTGGAAAAGAATAAGAAAATTGAAGAAAGCATTTCCAAAATCAATACATTTTTGGAAGATGGTTATCTACAAAGATTTGTTGAGAGCCTACAAAAGAGAAGTTAAATGAAAAGATTTATAGATTGGAAAATTACATGTTCGTATCAATAAGTAAAAGTTCATCAAACAGATTACAACGCATCCAAAACAATTCTTAAAACTATAAACATGTCTTCGAAAAGAAATCTAGTTAATGAACTCCATAAACAAACTCGAAAATGTTTTGTACGTCGTAAAGTTGTGATGAAAGGAATATATGATCTCTGGCAAGCTGATTTAGTTGAAATGGGAAATTATTCTATAGACAATAAAAATTATAGATTTTTGTTAACCGTAATTGATACATTCTCAAAATATGCAAGGGCAGTACCGCAAAAAACAAAAACTGCACTTGAAACAACACAAGCAATGGAAGATATTTTTCAATTGGGACGAGTACCAAAAAATCTACAAACAGACGATGGTAAAGAATGTTTTAATAAAAACTTAGCGAAATTGATGGATAAGCACAACATTAATCACTATTCAACGTATAGCACAATGAAAGCATCAATAGTAGAACGATTTAATAGAACATTAAAAGGGATGATGTGGAAAGAATTTAGTTTTAATGGTTCATATAACTGGTTAGATATCTGCAAAGATTTATTAAAAGCATACAACAGAAAAGTTCATCGTACCATCAAAATGTCTCCAATTAAAGTCAACTCATAAAATGATAAAAAATTATTAAATACAGTATACAGTCATTTGAAGATGTATAATATCTCGAAATTTAATGTTGGAGATAATGTGCGCATAAGCGAATACAAACATACGTTTGAAAAAGGTTATACTACAAATTGGACAACAGAAATTTTCACAATTAAAAGAGTTCAAAACACTTATCCTGCAACATACATATTAGAAGATTATCTTGGAAACCCGATTAAAGGTGGATTCTATACTGAAGAACTTTCAAAAACTAGATTTCCAAATACATATCTAGTTGAAAAGGTTATTAAAACTAGAGGAGCCAAAGCATTTGTTAAATGGTTAGGATTTAGTAACGAGCACAATTCTTGGATAACCAAAGATGAAATATCATAGATAAAACAAAACTTCAATAAGTAACATACTTACTTAAGATTATAATGTAAATTTTAAAATATAAATTAAATAAATATGTGAATTTATAAATAAACTTTGTGTGTTAAACTTTATTCATTTGTAATCGGTCAGTCATAATGTCAATAACACTTACTATGAGCTCCAACACATCAGAGTTGTCAGCCAATTACTTTCCTCCTATCGATTTAAATGGTGCATATGAGTGTGCTCTAACTGATTTTCATTCATACTACAGCATATTGATGACTATAACAATAAGTTTCATATAGGCGAACTTGTAATTGAAGTACCAATTGGATCTTATGAATTGAATGATATAGTTGATTATATAGAGGAAGAATACAAACGACACAGACCAGAAAATAAGATTTTTATAGAAGCCAATAACAATACAATGCAAGTTAAGGTCAACAGCTCCAATGATTTTATTTATTTTAATAAAGAAAATACAATTGGTAAACTTTTAGGATTCAACAGCAAAATCTCAACTCCAAACGATGATCACTACTCTGATCTTCCAGTTAACATTTTCAAGGTTAATCTCTTGCGAATGGAAAGTAGTATCACTGTTAATATATATACGAATAACTCTAAAGCTCACACTCTACATGAGTTTCCAATTAATGTACCACCAGGCTATAAAATAGCTGAGATTCCTAGTAACCTCATTTATTTACCTGTGAACTCCAGAGAGATAAGTTCACTAGCTCTACGAGTGGTTGATCAGCACGGTTATTTAATTAATTTACGAGGAGAAGAAATAACAATACGAATACACTTAAGGCCGACTAAATAATGTTAATATTCAACTCGAACATATCAAAAAATATAACAGCAAGATCAACATACAATCCTAAAACATTATCACAATCTAAACCACATTTAAAGAGATCAGCAGTTCAGCAGAAAACTCTAACGAAAGCAAATGAAAGTTTTCTCAAGTCTTTGAATTTTAAATTGAAAACAAAATGAGTTCAATAATAAATGTCTTAGATAGACCTCTATCTGATGAAAACATAACTAAAAAGGACTATCATACTTATATACCATACCTACAATCTGACAACAATAATAATGAAATTCGCATTTCAATACAGAATCAAGATTTGTAAGTTTTACCCAGTGTAAGTTATATATATGTATGTGGAAGGATCTGTTGTAGATGAGAAAACCTCCAAATCTACAGACAATTTCAAATTAAAAAACAACTTTGTGGCATATCTTTTTGACGAAATCCCGTATAAAAAATTTGGATTATTTATCACCAACGGAAAGCATTGTGATGTACAATGCTGGATGGAACAAAGTCAATGATGTCAATCTTGTAAATGGATACTTTAATTTCTATGTACCACTTAAGATGCTTTTAGGATTCGCTAAAGACTACAACAAAGTTATGGAAAACATGAATTGATACTCTTGCGTAATAAGAATGATAAAGATCTTGTACACTCGAACGTTTCTACTGAAAAAGCAAAACTTACAATTTCACTCATCTCATGGAGAATTCCACACGTACAATTATCCGATCTTAGCAAGTTGAATATGATCAAAATTATTAACAATGGTGCTTCTATACCGATGGCATTCCGTACCTGGGATTGTCTTATAAATCCTCAATTAAATACAGGAACAAGTCATATTTGGAATGTTAAATTAGCTGCAAGTAGAGAACGCCCCCGTTTTGTATTAATTGCTTTTCAACACGACAATAAGATTGTTCATTGTGACTTAACTAATTTAAAAGTTCATTTAAATTCAGTATCATACCCGTACGATGATCTGAATACTAAATTTAAAAATGAACGTTATGCAATTCTATATGATATGTATCTAAGATTTCAACAGAGCTACTACATGAGAGAAACGCAACCGCTTCTCACCGCCTCAGAATTTAAAAATAATGCACCGATTATTGTAGTAGATTTCAGCCATCAAAACGAGTCGCTCAATAACGGACCAATTGATATAAAAATTGAATTTGAAACAGCAACAAATATTCCATCAAAGACATCAGCTTACTGCATTCTTATTCATGATCGTATAATTGAATATATTCCTATAAAAGGACAGGTTCGAAAAGTCTTGTAAATTAAGTAATATGGATAACCATATTGTTTTCATTGACCTACAAGGTTTCAAAAGTAATTCAAAAAATTTTTTTGCCAAAGAAGTAGCCGTTGTTTTCAACAATAATGTACACACCAATTTCATTATAAAACCAAATGATTTCCAATGTTTATCGGCAAAAAAGCAAGAGAAGCAAATTGGTTAACAAAAAACTACCATCATCTATACTGGAATGATGGATCAGTATCATTTGAAAGCATTTGCAGATTTCTAAAAGATAATTTACAATATTATACAATCTATGTTAGTAGTATGGAAATAGGGAATGGGATGAAAATGATTTGAGATGAAAATAATTTGAGATGAAAATTGTTTGGGATGAAAATGATTTGAGATGAAAATAATTTGAGATGAAAATTGTTTGGGATGAAAATTGTTTGGGATGAAAATTGTTTGGGATGAAAATGATTTGAGATGAAAATAATTTGAGATGAAAATTGTTTGGGATGAAAATGATTTAAGAAGAAAATGATTTGAGAAGAAAATTTTTATGATTAACAAATGTTGAAATTTGTATGAATGTGTAAAATGTTTGTTTATATATTTTAATTTCTATTGCACTTGAAAGGATAAAAAATATTTTTTTAGAGAATAATATTGTTTAGGGATAACAAGTGTTAAAATTTTTTATGAATGTGTCAAATGCTTGTTTGTATATTTTAATTTCTATTGCACTTGAAAGGATAAAAAATATATTTTTAGAGAATAATATTGTTTAGGGATAACAAGTGTTAAAATTTTTTATGAATGTGTCAAATGCTTGTTTGTATATTTTAATTTCTATTGCACTTGAAAGGGTAAAAATATTTTTAGGGAAGAATATTTTTAGGGAAGAATTTTGTCAGGAAAGAATTTTGTGTAAGAGATTTTTAATTGTATCTTAGATATTAGTTTAAACAATTTGGAATAATATTTTGACATGAAATTTACAGATGAAATAATATTTAAGTTTATATTAACGATAATAACTATAATAATAATATTTATTTATTTAGTTCGCAAGTCAATACACACAAATATATTTACACACATTTGCTTATATATTTATGTAATTTATATAATTTGCTTGACATAAAGATTTAAGGAAATATTTTCTTTTATTATATTTTGATATATGAAAACGATAAAATTTTAAGTAAATTCCATACAACTCAAGCCAACCTTAATAACTAATATTAAATTCATTTACAACCTTATGAATATAAACTCAATATATATATATGTTGAAATGAGTTTCTAAGGAAATGATATAAAACCCAACTTCAAATATAATATTTATTTCATTCTCCTTCCAAAAGCCTTAAAGAAGTAAAAGTCATGGAATCTCTAACAAATGCTGAGATTGTTGCTGCTTTTAATAAACTCAAAGCAAAAGTATATAAATATATCGATGAAGGAACTAGAAGCATCAAAACCATACAAAATTTTGATGATGTTTCGTCACAAAACAAAATTTGGAAACATAGTGATAGCAGAACTGGAGGATGCAATGTTGTATCTTCCTAGACGGTACAACAGCTTAGAGGATAAAGTAATTGAAGAAGCTGGAAATGAAAAATTTATTTTAACCAAGAAATTAAAATCCAATTCTTTCGTGCTAGAATTGGAAGAGATCCAACCATTGGATGAAAATGGTAGAGACGGTAATGAAAGCTATATCATACCAAATTCTCAACCTTTTTTTAGTTGGGAACCAACAAAAATTCCAAGAATGTATTAATTTATATATTTGTATACACAGTAATTATTGTAAAATGTTTTATGAAAACTAGCGCAACTAACTTTAAATAAAAACAAAAATTTCTTTTAATTTTAATTGAACTTATTATTTTTATTTTTCATATACGTATTTACATAATATGTATATCAATAAATAATATAACGAAACATCTCATCATCTTCATCTTTTAATAAATCTTTCAAATTGTTTTCTTCTGTGCGCCATATTTCCGTCGATGATGCTGAAAAACCAACTTCAGTAACAACACCAACAACAACAACAAGATCATCGGCAAAAGCATATTCCTTGCGCCTATAGCTATTATATAAAATGTAGTTATAATAATAATTTAGATAGGTTTAATATTTATTTTGGGGTTGATGGCACCAAAGAACTTTTTAGAAAATTTAATTAAATATCTGACTGATATTTACTTAAACTATATAACAAACGTAATACCTATGACACCACTAACAACTGACGAAAAACTTTTATATGCACTCTCCACAAATTGTCATATTTGTGGAAATATGTTAAAAAATGATAAAGTGCGGGACCATTGTCATTTTACAGGTAAATATAGAGGTGCAGCGCATAGCTCATGCAACTTACTTTATAGAACAGTTAAGTTCATACCTGTTCTCTTTCATAATTTTTCCTCTTATGATTGTCATTTATTTATTAAAGAACTTTCGAACTTTGATGGTGATGTGAAAGTTATTCCCCTAAATAAAGAATTGTACATATCACTATCAAAGTTCATTCCAATCGGAAAAAAAGATAATTTTGAAATTAGATTTTTAGACTCTTTCCGATTTATTTAGAATCACTAGCAAACAACTCAAGTGATGATGATTTCCATATCCTTAACAAAATGTTTTCACAAAGAGAAGAATTTAATTTAATAAGAAGAAAAGGAGTATTTCCTTACTCTTATATGGATTCTATGGAGCGCTTTAATGAAGATTACCTTCCCACTCGAGAAAAGTTTTATAATTATTTAAATAATTCTGAATGCTCTTTGGATGACTATGAACATGCCAAGAAAGTTTGGAAAACCTTTAATTGTAAAAATATGCTTGATTATACGCTATTATATTTAAAAACGGACGTTCTTCTATTAACTGACATTTTTGAAAATTTTAGAAAAATTTGTAAAAATATTTACAAACTTGATCCATGTCAATTTTTCACGGTCCCTGGCTTATCATGGGATTCCATGCTAAAGACCACAAAAATAGAGTTAGAACTATTTACTGATATTAATATGTACAATTTTGTACAGGATGGTATCAGAGGAGGTCTAGTACAATGTTAAAAAAGGTATACTAAGGCGAATAATAAATACATGGAGGATTATGATTGTAAAAAACCTTCAGAGTATTTGATGTACTTAGACGCTAATAATTTGTATGGTTGGGCTATGTCAGAATACTTACCATACAAAGACTTCGAGTGGGTTAATGATGAATCTCTCCAAGTTTTAGATGTGAATAATATATCAGATACATCAGCTGTTGGATATATTTTGGAGGTAGATTTAGAGTATCCTATAAATTTGCACGATACACATAACGATCTACCTTTTCGCCCAGAAAACAAAATGGTTGGTGATTCGAAATATAGAAAACTTATTGCTGACCTAACATCTAAAACAAAATATCAAATTCATTATAGAGTGCTTAAACAATGCCTCATGAATGGTTTAATATTGAAAAAAATTCATAGGGCATTGAAATTTAAGCAATCTCCTTGGCTTAAAGAATATATAGACATAAACACACACCACAGGACAATGGCAAAAAATTCGTTTGAAAAAGATTTCTTCAAATTGCTTAACAATGCGGTTTATGGAAAAACAATGGAAAATATCCATAAACGTAAAAATGTTAAAATTGTCACAGAGTGGGAGACTACGAGGAGAAATCATTTAGGGGCAAGAGCACTAATTTCTAAACCAAACTTTTCGAGTATAGTCCAATTCTCGGATAATATGTTTGCAGTACAGCTCAAAATAATGAAATTTACTTACAACAAACCAATTTATTTAGGGTTTGCTGTACTAGAGCTTTCTAAGTGGAAGATGTATGACTTCCATTATCAATATATGAAACCAAAATTTTTAAAAATTTATGTCTAAATTATATGGACACAGATTCGTTTATTTATTCCATAAAAACAGAAGATTTTTATGATGACATCCGTCAAGATGTTGCTTCAAGGTTTGATACATCCGAATATCAGATTAATAACATTTTTAATCTTCCAGCGTTAAATAAAAAAGTTCTTGGTATGATGAAGGACGAAAATAACGGGAAAATTATGAAAGAGTTTGTTGGACTTCGATCAAAAATGTATTCATTTGAAACAGTTGGAATGGAGCAAATAAAAAATCAAAGGGAGTAAAAAAATCGTATATTCAAAAATATTCTGTTGCTGATTATAAAAAAACATTATTTGAAAAACAGATTATATCCGATTCAATGAATACATTTAGATCAAAATGCCATCAATTGTACACTCAGAAGTTGTATAAAGTTGTCTTGAGTTATGCGGATGATAAAAGAATTATCGATGCAAATCAAATAAATACACTTGCTAGAGGACATTACAGACTTCAACCTGACTTTGACAACTTTTATACTAATACAGACGATGATATTTTTATGAACATTAATGAAGAATTTTTAGACTTCTACAATAACTCATCTGACGATGACTTATTAATGAATATAAATCTAAGCTATTAATTAATATACTTTATTTATAAACAAAATGTATACCTTTTTTTAATAAAAGTTATAAATGTATATATTTGTAAATAATAAATCAATAATATTGGAAAAAACAAATAAGTATTTTTATTTCAAGTTATATTTATTAAATAAAAGTTTTATGCATAAATGTCCACAATTAAATGTATTAAATTTTTGTTTTTGTTCATAATTATATTCGATTGGAGTTTTTAGATAATTAACTATTTCAAGTGGTGGTTGTAAGTTTCCAAAACTATCAAAATGTTCTTTATAGTTATGATTTTTATAATAGGCTACCCAATGTGTTCCAGAACCGCTAGAAGTGTCTAAATTAACAACACCACATTCTTGAATTAATGCTTTTTTAGGTAAACAATCGCGCATAAAAACGCCCCTAAAGTGTTTCAGCTGTTTGCAATATTTATTTAAATCTAGATCAGTTAATGGTCGATTAGGTAGACTATCTAATAGTTTTTTGGAGCTGATTTATAGTAGAGTCCATATCCTGATTTATATGGTTTAAGATACAAGCCTTTTCCCATAGCAATTGATTCCATATGCCTGTTATGTCGAGTAGCCTCTGCGAGTTGTTGTTTTCCATTTTTAATATCTTTAACGGCTTTAATAATAGCTGATCCTCCGCTAGCTAAGCCTCCCAAAGCTGATAGCGCTGTTAAAACAGGAATTAATGGTAGAAATCCACCAATTTTTGGTATTGGTATAACTCTCGGTATAGCGATATTAGCTCTCTTTTTCCCTTTGAAATTTGTAGTAATAGCTTTTTGTGCAATTTTAACAACAGCATTCAAATTGTCTGGTTTTTCATTTTTCAAGAGTTTCAGAGTATTTTTAACAGCCGATGAAAACAATTTTTTATCACATGCTTTCCTCTTTTTGCCGTTTCTCTTCTTCGATTTTCTATATTTACGAGTTTTATTATTCTTCATACCTAACCCAAATTTAACTTTTGCTTTCATTGCGTTTGTTACGAACCAAGCGTGTGCTCGTTCTTTTAAAGAACTATCTTTAGATTTTACTCGTTGCCAGGCTTTTTCAGCTAATATTTGATCAGCTTGATGTCTCTTATTAATATAGCTTGTTTGTGAATATGCAATGTCGTGCTCTCTACAAGCTGCATCCAATAAATTTATGCCTTTATCTCCTCTTGCTAAACGTTTTGCAAGTTTTGTTCCAGGTCCACAAAACTGATAACCAGGTAAATGCAGTTCAACCGGCAATTTATCTATTAAGTTGTTTACTAAGCCGCTACCAATCTTATACTGATTATCTCTAACTGCTTTTTTATAGTTTATAACCATTTTATTGTTTATTTTTCTTTAATATATGTGTAATGTGTTCCATACTAAAAATCAAAATGATGAGATTTCCTTATATAAGATTGTATTTATAGATAAGACACATCAGTTATCAATATGCGATTAATAGAGCAAGCCAAACAAATTGTTGTAAGAAATGTGGACATATCACAAAAAAAGAAAGCTAAAATTAAACATAGCACATTATTACCAAATTCAATACGAGTACTAATTGTGGGACCTTCAAACTGTGGAAAAACTAACGTCATGATTAGTCTAATAGAAAGTCCTAATGGTCTTAGCTTCAGAAACTTATATATATATTCAAAGTCTTTATATCAACCTAAATACTGCTACCTTAAGAAACTGATCGATCCAATAAAAGGAATTAATCTTTTTCCATTTTCGGAAAACGAAAAAGTTCTAAGTCCAGCTGAGGCAAATTCTAATTCTATAATAATATTTGATGACGTCATTTGTGGCAAACAAGATAATATAAGAGATTACTTTTGCAT